>OENT01000237.1:0-154959 GCA_900239685.1 Rotaria macrura | reverse complement strand
GAGTGCAGTTCGTGTTAAGTTTCATGATGATCAATTTCAATCTTACTCAATGTTGTTGATTCTGTTTTGATCGTTTTCAGTGTGGTAAGGTCAATTTTCGATGATGTCGCTATTGAAGGCAGGTCCGCTGAAACATTTTTATTTGTCATTTCTTTTATGAGTTATTTTTTAGTTTTCGTGATGTCATTCGAGTTTCAGGATGTTTTCTTCTCAGATCAGGGGTACCCTAATTTCTGAGTGTGCTCTTCCTTTCGAGTTCTCATTTTACTTTTTGAGGAACGGAGTATTTTCGGGATGATTGCTTTTTATGGGGAAGAATGGTTGCTTTCATTTGTGTCCTTTTTGCTAGTTTAATTTTATGTTTATTTCTTTGTTCCTTCTGGTCGGATTTTCTTTGTTGTATAATTATTCTGATCAGGTTAGTAGGTCATTTGTGGCTCTCGTGTTTAAGACTTTATATGGAAAAGAGGTCTGAATAGTGCATTACACTTTTGCGTGAAATGCATTCACGGAACTCTACTTGCTGTTGAGTTTGCCGACTTTTCTCAATGTGTAATAGTGTTGCTGTTCGAAGTTTAGATATATCGATAGATGTTGATTAGAATTTAGTCTCGACTGGGAATCATATAAGTAATAGGCTTCAAAATTTTGTCATGTACTTATTACACATAGTACGAATGGCATCTATTTCACCCCCTGGGAATAAACCAGTGATTAATTTTAAATAATTAGTTAAAGTTTTGTATTGTGAAGCAAGAATGTGTGAATCTATGGACACATATGTTTCGTACTTTTTAAAGCATCAGGTGCCGTATTTGTTTTAAATTTCTATCACCCTTATTCTATCTAAGCAATTTTTATAGAAATATTCGTTGAGTTAAATTTATACTTTATATAATCGAAAGGAAGTAGGATGAAGTCTAGGTCAAAAATTTTACTGAAGTATAAGCCCAAATCGAGGATTGCGGACTCGAAATAGGAACTTGATACGATAGCTAACGGTCGTACTTCTCTGTATAGATCGGTTACGACAGTGTTTGTTCTACCTGAGAGCGTAACATATATGTTTTGCGCGATGATCAAATTCAAGTACTCAAGAGAAAGAAAACGATTTGCCTTTGTATCAAAGACAAGCGGGCAATAAAATTCACTCTTCTTATATGACTAATTACTCTATTTCAAGCCTGTTTTGAGTGTTACTGAGCAATTCTTGTTTAACCGTGCATATTGAGATATAGTGCTAATCTTCTATAGCTTAATCGTAAATTGGAATATCTATCGTAGTAAAAAATTCAACTAATAAAATATTTGAAATTGAAAGACTGGTTGCCAATAAACTTATTTTAAACAGAAATTAGTTAGATGCATATTAAAATGGCATGCTCGCAATTCATTTCGATGGCTGAATCCTTTAATTGAAGAAATTTACTTGATGAAAATTAAAGAATACTGTGATTCATTCAATTTTGAGGCTTTCGAAGGATTCAATGCTTGTGTTGAAGTAGGAAAGAATGTAACGAATCCCAATAACTTGCAACTTGAAACATCAGCCCAAAAATGATTTCTGCACAGTTCTTGATGAATTTTTAAACACTCTCGAATCAATTTCGAGTGACACAACATACGTTTATAGTTTTCGTTTATGCAATATTACAAAGTTTAGTCGTGAAAAAAAAGCACCGATTTTATCCATTGCAGTTATTTTAACTCGTGTTTAGGTTTCATCAATCTGTAAAAATATATCCTTCCTTATTTGCTTCAAGAATTTCAACTCACAAACAAGCAGTCACGAGGGAATTCTTGCACAATAGTCTAATGAATTTTTACTTTTTGGATGATGATGAGTAGTTGTTTTCACTCTCAAATCCAATCTAATTAATTTTCATCAGTTAAAATGGCGCAGTAAAATGGTGAAGCATTTCGATCTGTTTAATGGAGCAAACAGCTACTGTAAACAATCACCAATATTAAATGAATACGAGGTCTGTTTTGTAGACTCAGTTATCTAAAAGTCTAATTTTTACACTCCTGGACAACACAAAAACATTAGATACTTTGTGCGGCAGGTTTAAAGGAACAGACAATTCCCGTTCCTTACTCTACCCCTTTTACTCATTGGGAATGTTTTAGTGGGATTAATAGGGCTTCATTGAGAAATGTCACTAACTCAAATAGTTGCGTAATATCAGTGTTCACTTATAACACAACAGCCTTTTCTTTGTAGTACCATCAGATGCTTTACTAGTCATTCTTATTCGTCGACATGAGAGTACACCATAATATGTGGCAGCTTTTTATACTGAAATATTTGTGTTCCATACATCGCAACAAAACAGAGAGATTGATAATCACAATAAAGATTGATTGGACGCTTTAGAAATCTGCGTTCTTGTTCACTATTCACTATCATATAGACATGACTATTAAGGTAGACTGTCTTCATCAAGCCCGTTTTTTGAGCAACCCTTCGAAGATTCCTTCTTTCACTTAGCAAATTTATGATAGAGAGATCGAATAAACCTGTCACTACTTACATGATGCTTAGAATTGAAGACATCTGAAAACGTTTAAATTTATCTCATTCTAGTCTCTCTGAAACAGAAGCTGCCCGTGTCATCTGGGTCTTATAAAACTTTAGCTCACTACTACACTATGCTACTATGTAAATATATGTTTGACCTACTATAATAGAATCGGCAATATTAAGCACTCATTTTCTTTTAAGCACACAATCACACACTTCTTAACAGCCAAATGGGTTCACAAACTAACTAGTGTATTTCAGTAGAAAAATAAGCATTGATGGTTCACAAAATTTGAAAACGAGTACATGACACTGTGGCCTCCACCTTCATGTACAATAATACACCTTTCTTCTCAAAGGTTTTTGACTTTAATCAATAACTTCATACTACTTTACACCTCAAATACGTTGGGGAGTTTATGAAAGTACTAGATAAGAAGTACGATCTGTAGAGTTTTATGAAATCAAAAAGCTTTTTAAGAGTGTATGATTATGCACATGAACGAAAAAGAATATTTACCATTTCAACGGTGGGATTTTAGAGTGTACGGAAAGGGAAATAAAGAAAAACGTAATTAGCAGTAGAATATCATGAAAAAAATATGTTTAATATAGTTCATCGTTTGATAGAATTAAAAGATATCGAGAAAGACCAACTGTTAGAGAATTTGTATAATTGTAATTTCTATTTGATCTTTACAGACGTCCAAAAGTTTTTAACAGATAGGTAGCCAATGAGATTAAGATGAAACTTAGCTGAAATTTACAATAAATATCTATGTTATACAAAAGAATAAATTCACTTATTGACTGAACTTTCAGAAGCAGAAATCTGATCTAAAAGGATAAAAGTGAAAGTTGCTAACTATTTAATTCACATAGGGTGATAAAGTCATCATGTAACCCCATACGTACTATAATACAATTACTTTGATTTTGAAAGTTCATCTTTCTATTCCCTATATCTCAAAAAACTTGTTGCATGCGTGAAATAGTTTTAAAAAAATGTCGATCGATCTTAAATTTGTACTAGAACAAGATTTGAGGGACAAAAAAATTTCATTTCGATTTTAACAAAGCAAACTTGAGAAAAGTTCATATATAAATTGAATTTTTCGAGCAAATTGAAACAGAAACATTCACTTTTTTTACTGAAATATCCGCAGAAACTATCTGTTAATAAGTTTAGAATGATTTTAGTACGAGATCTTGATTGCGTGCGAAATAGTTGGAAAAAGCAGTTGAGATCATTGATTTTGACAGACTTTATTCATTAATAGATGCTTTCTTTCTACGATTAACTATAAACAGTTATCAATATGGCAGTGAATTGTAAAAAATGGGCGTAGAATAATAAACCATTCAAAAGGTTTGATGAATTTTATAAACCCTTTTATATATCCTTTGAGTTCATAAACCCTACGAATGGTATATTATACGTTGCACTTTCATAAACCCTTTAGGGTATATAAGCAGTAATATACATTTAAAAGGTATATTAACCTCATAAACCCTTGGAAGACGGGTTTTTTATTCTATGTTTTCTTCAAAAGGGTACACTATTAAATCTTCATCGGAAGGTTTAAGAGGTTAATATATACCTTTCAAGGGTATATTACTGCTTATATACCCTAAAGGGTTTATGAAAGCGCAATGTATAATATCCCCTCGTAGGGTTTATGAACTCAAAGGGTACACGAAAAGGTTTATGAGATTAATAAACCTTGAAAGGGCATATAAAAGGGTTTGAAAAATTCATCAACCCTTTGAAGGGTTTATTATTCTACGCTTATTTTTTACAGTGTAGTTTTTCACCATTTATGACTGCATGTATATTATTTTAAACGTCATGAATATGATGTTCCCAAGTCACAAGTGTTATCCTAGTCAAGAATCCATTGACGGATCCTTCGAAAGTCCTCGAAAAAATTTCAAATCTTCAGGGAATAACTGGGGACCTTCAGAGAAATCCCTGAGGAGTGCCCACATTTTTAAAACATACGACAAAAATTAAAAAATCACGGCAAACTCCTGGTTGGGACTTCCCGTATATTCATCAGGTAGTGTAGGTATGCATTTAGCGTCTTCTGTCGCGCATATGGAACTATACAAGAAAATCAACTTTTCTAATAAATTATAGTTTATTTTTTAAATTATGTTTTTATAATTGCTAGATGCCATTGGAAGTCCTATCTGAGTCCTGCCACAGAAAATTCATCGTTTGAAGTTGAATTAACATTTGATCAGTGGAAATCATTCACTGGAGAAGAATCCGGCTGAATTTATATGGTAAAAGATTCTTTACAAAATGATAATATTTTTCAGAATAGTGAATTCCAGTTCGTAATATATGTAGAAACCTTATTGGACAAAGGCAAATAAGTAGATCATAAGGAATCTCGTTAGAAGTCTTTAAACTCAGCATAGAAAGCGGGCCGAATTTCCAGACGGCTCAAGGATTACTCTGGGAAAGTGAACTAGCGAGAGACAGAATTTGGTAAATATAATACGACACTGCCATATGTCAAACACTCATAATTCGCTTAAACAATCACTCCCTTAATACTCCCTATGAATTTCAAGTTAATACTCTAACAAATTCCAAGAGACACCCTGGTGATTTGCTAAGGGATTCTTGAGCAAGGTATATAGTAACTGATTTTTTCAAGCGAAACAGATCGAATTTGTGAAGATGAGATTAATGAAGCAGCATGCTAGCATAATATTCTGTAGCATTAAATTGATTCATTGCGAGATGCGAACAAATTTCATACCTCTACAATCTCAAAAAAATCTACACTAATAATTTTGTTAAAGTTCCCGATCTAAATTGATAAGAAGTCTATCAACATATTTTACTTCATTATCTTTTGTTATCACATGAAATATAATCTAAAATAGATAAGTCGAATATTTTGGTGATTAATTTCCAGTTTTCTCGTCGCAAAATTAATAGAATCTCAAAAGCAACGACATTTGATGTGGTTTCCCTATGATACTTACAGCTCAGCATGATTCTTAAAGTGAATCAGTCGAAAAACTAACGGATTCTTCACTCAACAGAGAAAATTATTTATTCATCATAGTGCCATACACTCTAAAAAATAGGTTTTTTTTAGAGTATGTCTTCACAGAAAAACTGATAATCCTAAAATATTGATATTTCATTTTAAACACATCCTTGAAAACTCATGCTGAACAATCAGATGTTTCCCAATGAAAATAATAATCTGAACCAAACATGGATGACTCGTTTAAAACTCATATGTGAAGACTTAGTTGTCATGGCTAAATATTTAGTTAATATTTTTCACTCACTAATCACTACAAGTGTTGAAGAAATCGGCAGTCGTGATGTTGATGGCGGTGGAACCGATGATCCCGTCGCACCAATTGTTGTTGGTCCCGTTCCAGTACTTGATGGTTGTCCTTTTGTGCTCGAGACTATGTAAAAATAAATATAGCAACATAATTTCGAACCAACTGAATTATAATATGTTCGAAATCACTCACTGATTGTACCTGTCGATGAACTCATGGATAAAGGGATTGATGCACCTTTAAGAAAAATATCTTTCATTAATTATCAATTGTCTATAAATGACAATAGTTGAAAGTGGAAAAAAGAACGTTGAAGAGTTTATGATTTGCTGAATACTTTACATCGGGCAAAAAAAGAAGATATTTTAATACTACAATATCATTAAATATAATTTGGTACACTGGGAACAACTCAATAGGATCAATGGTACTGCATCTGAATCATTAGCTGACATGAACTTGTAGGGGTGCAACAAATCTTGAATAGATTTGGGATTTGTTAGCAAATCTCTGAGGGTTTAAATTTGGATTTGGTTTCTGGGTTAGAGGGATGGTTCGAATTTTGTTCCTAAATTTGGATTTCGTCTAGATTTGGATCATAGAATTTTTGACATAGATTTTTTCGCTTTAGATTTGGGTTCAGATCTTAGATTTGGGATTTTATTTCAATATAACATGAGCCAAACTTTGTCGTCTTGCTGCGCTGAAACCAAATCTCAATCTCAAGTTCATATCCGAAACCCAAATCATCCTCAGATCCAAATTTAAGACCCAAATCCAAATCTATACTAAATCTAAACACTTTTATAGCAATTCAAAAGACTTGAGATTCTTTTCTCCCCTCAGTGACTTTAACTTAAAAATTTTCGTCGAATTTGGGTAGTTTAAGTCTAAACCCAAATCCGAATCTTAGTCGAGAATAAATCCAAATCTGTTTCCAGCAAATCCCAATGCTTTGGATTTGTTACACTCCTATACGCTTTTAATTATGGAATGACTATAAAAAAACATTTTCTAAGTCTGTTGAGAAAAAACTTACTTTCAGTACTTGCTGTCACTGTTGTTGCTCGTTCAGGATGGAAACAAGCGATGATGGAGAGTGTAACAGCACGAGGTGGTGCATAATCTGATGTTTGAAATGTGATAAACAATGTCGCACTAGGTGGCAGTGGAGTATCCGGAAAACCAGTGACAACAGTATCATTAACAGCTGAATTCAGTGTTTCAATAATGGAGCCGTCTAACCCAATGATCGTAACTGATAGTTGATTGACATTAGTCATCGTTTTATTTGCAATCGATACGTATTCAATAATGGGTTTGATTGATGGAGCCAACTCCAGAGCTATTTCAGCAGTTTTCGATGTAAATGTAACACCTTCACCACCGGGATTAATATTTGGCGATGTCGGAGAATGTGCACCATTGATTTGAGCTTCCAGCACATATTGAGGTTGACCCATCCCTTCTTGTAATGGGCACATGTGTGACGCATAAGTAGTGGCTTTTTCAGTAACTAAGAAGCATAAAAAGCGCATTGTCTTAAAAAGCTGCTCTGAATGATCCTGTTTCGCATTTGGAAACCAGAAGTTCTTGTACTTACCACTTGTTGTCAGAGTGCCCATGGCAGTAGTTGATGAAGACGGTAAAGATGAGGTTCCTGATGTACCTAAGATAGAACTGATAATTTTTTACTGGGAATACAAACTATAACACACAAATCATAATCAGATATAATTCATTGGTTTAAAAATTTTTTTCTGCTTCGAAAATTCCGATTATAGAGAGTCAAAATGTCTGATGTAGTTTTTGATTAAGAAAAAAGAGCTTTTCAAACGAACCTTTGGATGAGGCAATACTAGCTGTGGTTGGGATGAACGCCGATGAGCTCTCTATCCTGGACGTCGACTTCGACGTTTTTGAACCTAATAAACGAGTTTCAGAACACCTTTCATCATTAAAACAATTACATACGAGGAGTCGTAGTTGCTTCAGGGCCGGCTATCTCCACAGTTTCTTCTTCAGTTGCTAAAACAAACATGTATATAGGTGTTGACGAGACTCCAAAAAAAAATGTGTACTGATACTCACTAGCTTCTGTCGTTCTTCTAGAAGTATGTCTTGTTGAACTTCCTATAGAAAAAAATGAATATAGTTTTTGATATCATAGTGATTCTTACCACGTGTAAAGCGTTCAGTGGTGAAAATCGGTCTTGTACCTAAACCCATAAAATCAAACTTTTATCTTTTACGATTAAATTGTTTTAAAAACCTGTAGAAAACGTTGTCAGTTCTCCACATATATAAACAGCTAAACGTATATCATATGGCAAGTTATCATTTATTTTAGTTCGTGGTAAAATTTTAATAATTGCTGTTGGAATTAAGTCGAATGATGTTTCAGGATTTTCTTGATTCTATTCGAGAAGAAAATTCATTTTCAATATGAAAGTGAATAGAGCAATCAAATTTTATAGCTACATCTTCCAATATGTATTCATATCCATTGGATTTTAAATATGAAATGGTGTATGATTTAACATTTGAATGGGGCAAGATAACAACAGAATCAATGATTCGTACGTTCGAAAACCGAATTGTTACATATTCATTATCATCTAGCTTAATACCTGAACCAGTTTCTTTGACGTCGTTCGTAACAATTTGATTGTTTAAGAGTACTTGTACATCAACTCGATTAGTAGCTTCACTACTGAGAACGTTTTCACCAGAGCATATAGCTGGTATAGCTAGAAAATTATATGTATGAAACAGAAATACGTTAGGGAGTCATTTTTCTTACAAGCTGTTGAAGTAGTACGTCTTGTGGATTCTGCAGTACCAGTTTGTATCGTTCCTGAAGTTGTTGAAAAGACTGTGGAACCTAATTGAAGAATGCAAGCTTTTGATTTGTAGATTTGATATGCATGTTTACCTTCAAAACAGTACAGTAATTCGATCTGTGCCATAATTGGTGTATCACTTAAAACTCGACTGAATGACAATCGTATACGAATCACATCAGCAAGTGGTTGTAGAAAGAATATTGTACTTATTGCTAATGATGATGTTGCCGTTCGTCGAATAGGCTAAATAAAAGATAAATCCACTTTTTTTTCTCGGATCAATCAACAAAAACCATCTACACACATTTTCTTTATAATTAATATTGTTCATCGAAAGTGTGTCGTATTGAACATTTATTTCTACAATTTCCCCACGGATTTCAAAACCAGTTATAGTTTTAGCTTCATCTGAAAAATATAACAAATTGTTTTTAAATGAACGTAACATTTACTGAAAAAATTTCTATACCCTTTGGAAAGCGGACTTCGATCCACGGTGTTAAATCATCGCTGGAAGCGATCCAAAGTTTCGGATTACCCAAACGAATTGTATCGATTGTTTGATCAGAACCTTTCATAGACGACACAGATATGTCACTTACTGGAATTATACCATTTGAGACACCGATTTCGTCATCACATCGATGCGTAGTTGCTTAAAAGTAAAATCATAACTAGGAAATCAAATTTTCAATAGACAATAATTCTTACTTTGAATTGATGGTGTCGTTGACGTACTAATTGCTAAAGAACAGAGGAATTATATTGATCATTTTTATTTACAATTTGCTGCAAATACTCACATGTACTAGTTATTGTTCCTATAAAGAAAAATAATATCGGTGAGTTAATAGGGAAAACTAATGTTTTCATCTTTAAATTTAGAATTACATCAAATCAAATTAAACGATTCGCTTGAGGAGAAAAACTGCACGGTCTTTTAGTGTCATTTCAATGACAGAATTATTTTACATGTAGCGAGTACAACTTGTTGTAATATAAATTCAAAATATTATCGGCTTTCAATTTGGAATTGTATTATATTGTAGAATTATTCAAACTTTTACTTTGTTCGTGAGCGTAAGTTTTGCAAGAGAGAGCTTTTCGAATTTTGATTTGAAATTTGATGTAAATAAAAATTTTGATGCGAGAAACTACCCTAGAAGAAGTTGAAAAACTTTAAACATTTTCTCACAGATATGAACTATTTTCAATGAATAGTCTATACAACATGTGTTTCTTGATAGTTTCATGTTTGATAGACACTATATTCGATATTTCCCTCTTCGAGCTATCCAAGTTAATCGACTGGTCGAGTTATCTACATGTTCCACGATTCATAATTCATATTCAACTGTAAGAATTTTCTGAAAACTCTGATTTCTAAAGATTAGAAGCACAGCTTAAATTTGATATGTTATTTTAATCTTAAAGTCTTTCAAGGTTCTACGTAGTGAGGATGATATACGACATTTCAAGACAACCCCCTAAAACAAATTACAAAGTAAAATTTGATGGGATTTCTTCGTTGATAATAGCTTCGAAATTCTAGATACTAGCTGAATAAATATAATTTTAAAGAAATACAAGGCATAATCGTAGTTCATCAAAACATTATTAACTCATTTTGACACTTTCCAACGATTAATTCAAACATTGTTCTACGTGCAGTATCACATCGAAAATTGTTTCTTTCTTTGATTCAGATCAAAAGGTATCCAATTATATAAATGGCGAGATATTTATTGTTGCTAAAACTGGAAAATTCTTCTTAAGAATGAATTAATTGCTATACGTTTACTCATCAAAGTTAAAACGAAATTTCATGTTTCCTTTTACAACTAATTGGTCTAGATCCTGTTTGCAGAAAAAAATGCAGTTATTCATCATTGATAGAATGTTACCTGTGCATGCTGTAATTGTTAATGATGTAATATCTGCTATTGCCGATGTGACAATAGTAAGGGATAGTTGTTTAGTTGGTTGTGTCGATGGTGAAACAATAGTTATCAAGTATTCAACGAATGCATCCGAAAATGATGATATTATTAGAGCATTCATCTGCGGTTTTTGATCTCCAGTACGGCCAAAAAAGTATTGCAATTTTTTCGTTGTTCTTAAATGTATTTCCATGAGTTGATATGGTGATGGGAAAGTAATTGCAACTTGAACAGCCAGTGATTCCTTAATCGTTAAAGGATTTGATGATGATATTTCACGATCTTTTGATAAATCAGTTATTTGTGGAGATGATACAGATGAAACTAATGGAGAATTTAATGGAAATGATTGATAGGTTAACGATGTATTTGCACAAACTAGAAGTAAAACACACAATTTCAAATGATGTCATTACGACTAACCTAAAACTACAAACCATCGGGAACTTTTGGCGTTGTTACTGATGATCGTGAAGTTACCAGAGTTGCTTTTATTGTTGTTGTGTAATTGCAAAGACCTTCTGGTTCATCAGTTTTATCAATACAATCAGGATACCCATCACAAACACGAGTTAGATTCAAGCATTTACCAACTGGACTTCTCTTCGTTACATCACACATGAATTCCGTACATGGTAGTGCAGTTGCTAAATAATGAAAAGAAAGGATTCATATTGAATGATTACATTTCGTATCTTACTCATGGCACAGTTTTGTTCATCAGAACATGTTTCGTTGCAATCACATTTTTTATTACAGATTTGGTCCGGTGTCAGACAAACATCTGATTCTTTACATTTCAGCGTGCAATTCGCTAAATTAATTTGAATAATTAAGATAGCAAGGAAGTTTAGTATATGTTAGTAGAAACGTACTGCAATTAGATTCATCACGGCAATCTTTCTTACAGTCACAAACACCATTACAAAATTTTTCTGGTTCCAAGCATAACCCACAAAGGTTTCGATTTGGCGGGAAACAATTTTCGACGGTAGCTGTAGTTTCTGGCTGTCTCGTTGTAACTGATAAAGAAGAGAAAAACAAGTTTTATTCGCATTCGAAATTTAAATAAGAAAACTTAATAAATGCAATAGAATTCGATAATTTATCGTTGAAAGTTTTGTTTCTTTTTAAGATATAAACTATAATCTAGTTATTATTGTAGAAAAGAACAGTGAGTTAAATAAGAGGAGTCAATGATTTTTTTTGAACACATCATTCCAATATCCCTCTACTAAATCCTGCAGCAATACATTAAATAGTTAATTCAGATCTTATAGCGATGAGTAATTGATATATAGGTGGTGCCATCTCTATAGGTTTATCTGTCATATTTATGACGTTTATTTTGTTCAAAAATTTGTTTGAACTATGTGATCAATGAACACATCAGTATTGTTTCTTCCTACAGTTCAACAAGTTGCACGGCAAGATTTCGGACTAATGTGAATGAAAGTGAGTCCCTCATGATACTAAAATACCTATTTCTGGACTAGAGTTAGGTCAATGAAATAATTGATCTTGTCGTGATGAATAACATGTTTCAAAAAACATTTCCAGAAGGCATTGAAAGTTCCTAAAGAGATAGTAAGAAGTCAAAACTTGGAATACTTGTGAGCCAGATTCAAGAGCAAAAGTTTCTGTACCCTCATAGGTGTTGTTAAATTTACAATCTTTCATCTTATCCATGATCATCTGCTAAACTTGCCGCACTTTCTGAGTCTTATTTGAAGAGATTAGTATAACAAAACTGCATATTGACACAATTATTTGTCAACCAAGCGTCTTCGGAAAATCAGACGATGCGTATATTCAGATAGTAGAAGTCTCTTGGGATTCCTCATACCATGGAGATATATTCAATTTGCAATAAATTTAAAGACATTTATTTGGAAAAATTATCAATAAAATATGTATGATTGCTAGTAATGCAATATATAAAAAAATATCTGTTTTCACTTCATTCAATGCCTAGCATGCAAACAGTCCGTATTGAAAGAGTAGTTTTGGAGAAACAAATTGTATATTCTAAAAGTAAAACTCAACGTTACTAAATGTCTATCCCAAAATCTGTCCCAACACCTTTAGCATATATCACAAACGTTGTTCTCTTTGGTAGTAACTTTAAAAAGTACTACTACGAAACTATACAGGCATCACTTAAACAAAATATGAAGTTCAACACTGTTTTCAAACCTTGAAAGCATCCTTCAATCATGTCTAGATGACTATAAGAAGATAGTGTATTGTACTAAGAAATAAGAGAAGATCTATGAAATCTGAATTATTTCAAGGTACTGTTTTCCTGTTTCAATACTGTTGAAAATTTTATCATCGATGTAGTTCACATTATCGAGTTATAACCATAACAATTTCGTATTTTCTTCTTCTATGATTAAAAAATGATGCAATACAACTTTTATAAATGCATTAGCAGGTCAAAGAGTCAACATTTTAAACCGCTTATTTATATTAAAAGAACTAATTGAAGAAACTATCTCTGTAACGACTGAAATCTCAAGAGTATGTAAATATGTATCTTCTGTCGGGGCAAAATTCGTGTAAGAACGGAATCAATAGGACTTATTTCTAAATTCTGCAAGTAATCATCTACAAAAGACAATTTTTTTATACAACCTTCGTACATACCCGTTGTTGGATTGCATTTAACAACATTAGGATATAAGCTAGGATTTTCATCTGAACCATCATCACAAAATTTTTCTCCATCGCAAAGTTCGTATTCTGGGACACATCGTTCAACATCCAATACGAAACATAGACGAGTTGAACAAAATGGTGTAGTTGTTACAGACTTTGGAACAACTGTAGAATAAAAAAGATCTCGATATACTAATAGAATATATTCAATAAATCAGGTACACCTACATGAAGTTGTCTCTATCGATGTTTGACTTGTAATTGATAAAGTTGTTATTGTTGGCTCTTCGAAATGAGGAAAATAATAGAATGTATTCTGAAGAAAAAATTAAACCAAAATATATGCTACTTACTACAATTAGCTTCTGTTTCATCATCACCTTTGGGGCAATCAAATCGTCCATCACATACTTTTGTTGAATTAATACATAATCCTCCATTACATGTATATTCACCTTTATTACATTTACATTTGTCTTCATCTGAACCATCGTGGCATTGCATGGTACCATCGCATACTTGGTGTACTGGTATACATTCGCAGAACGTTTTACATGCAAATGCAATTTGAGTACATGTACAATTACAATTCATTTCATCACTTCCATCACCACAATCGTCATGACCATCACATAATTGCGTTATAGGTAAACATTTACTTGATGGCATATTATTGCAAAGAAATTCTCGGCCACTGTCTGCATCACATTTTGTGACATTACAATGACGTTCATCAGAACGATCTTGACCATCTGATGAGCAATCAATAACACCATCACATAACCAAGTTTTAGGTATACAGCGTTTATTATCACATTGAAATTCTGTACATGGTACAGTGTAATTACAATTTAATTCATCAGATCCATCACGACATTGTGGTAAACCATCGCAACGATAAGATGGTTTGATACATTGACCATTCGTACAAATAAAATCATCAGTTGTACAATCTAAAGGACGGGAATTCATATAATAATTAAAAAGTACAATGCTAAAGAGTACATACTGCAGTACAATTCATCGGAACCATCGTCACAATCTTGAGTTTTATCACATAACCATTCTCGAGGAATGCAAGTTCCTGTTGTATTACAAGTAAATTCATGTTGAGAACATTTCGGTATGCAATCATGTAATTTCTCACAACGGAATGTACCATTCATACATTCACTAAAAGATGAATATTGCATTTTAGATTTAATTCAACATAGTATTTTAGACTCACCATGAGTCACAATTACGAACAATCTTCGATCCAACAGGATAAGCCAAATTTTGATCAACACATGGACATGCTTGTGGTAGAACACATACACCAGTTTCATCCATTACTTCACCTTCTGGACAGAAACAGCCTTCTTGACAGTCAGACTCTGCACAATTATAATTGTCATTTAAATAAATATCTCGACATGTTGGTTGACATATTGGTCCGCATGCCATGTAAATTTTTCCATATTCACATTGCATTGCTTTAGATAATACAGAGAATATATTTTTCATGATTTTGTAATCAATAACTTACGACATTTGTCTTGTGTACGCCATTTAACAGGAACGCCAAGTGATTGACACTTTTCAGCGAATGCTGAAATCGATGTACATAAACACTCGCAATCACCACCAGTATCACAACTACAATGAAATTCATATTTAACATGAAATCCAAAAATATGAGCGATCAAAAAGAATCGTTTTTTTACATACTGGCAAGCATCATAAAGGCATTCAATGTAGAATGATCTTACAACAGTTTCATCAAGTTTTTTAATACAAGGTAAAAATGGATTTGTATCAGATTTATCAATAATCTAAACAAAAAAGGTAATGATTTTCAGATACACAAAAAAAATTTGTTAGTCGATTTGTTCAGAATAGCAATATGAACCAGAATGAAGTTCGACTTGCACATCAAAAGAAGAATTCTTATTCAGATACATGTCTTTACTTTTCTCTTTGTTTATCATTCACGATGGCAATGGATAAATAGTTTACATGCTAGAATTAGAAAAATATACTACTGTTGCACGATCTCTGAGCAATTTTTGTTATTATTTGCCATGAGACATATTTCACATCGATACTCTATTGGTGCGAAAAGAAGAGGAAAAAAGGGATGGATTTCTACATCTTCAATTTCACTACTTCTTGTATTTTATGTTTTTCGACAAATTTAGAATTATTCACCTTATAACATTCTTTTTCGGCCCATTCTTTACGTGCTTCATAATTAGCACATGGTGCTGATGAATCCATCACTGGCGATGATCCAGTAACACACGTCTGCTCAACTTTCCACGATTCAGCCATTTCAGCAATAGTACCTGGTATACCGTTAGCAGTACTGAAACATTAATCATTGATACTTTCATTTTCTTTCTTATGTAAATTTTAATTCTTACTTAAGATCATCACTAGAATCACCATCGAAGTCACCGCACAATCCAGCCATTTGACCTCTTAAAGCATCGTGAATAGTAACATAAATGCGTGTTTTTTCATCCCATCTTATTGTAAAATCTGAACTATTAACAAAAACAAATAAGCCGGATTTCATTAATGTCACATCATCAAATACACGTCGTCCTAATGTCAAATCTGTTATCTCAACATCGTTAACAATGGGATCACGGCCACGTATTAATGTTATTGTTAAGCTATTATATTTAATCAGAATATTTTTTGCGCATGTTACACCTGATGTACCACATTGAACGTTTTCGGTGATAACACGAAACGCTCTATCTTTTGTTTGTGTTAATATATATTTACAGTTGCCTTGATATGAGTAACGTAAACCATCAAATGTTGAATAATGTGGATCGCCCGTAGCTGAACATGTTGCATCACACCTACTTTCAATGCATGACCACGTTGAGCCGGAACAACGACATTCACTACAACCTCTTTTGATAACTTCATTAGGAGCATATAAATGACCGGCATATCGGCATGGGCACGAGTTAGCAACAACACAAGTTTTCAACTTGAAAAAAGAACAACGAGGAAAATTCAAAGAAACTACTTTCAAATTGTTCGATAATCATGACTTACATCTTGACTAAGAACCTGTCCACTTGGACATGTACAACCTTCATATGTGATTCCACAATCATGCCACGTATTCATATTATCACAAGTTTTCGGGCAGGATGATGCATTGGTTGAATAAATTTGATTTCCCGGACATGTGACAGCTTTTTCACATACTACAGATGCACAATTCCATTCTCCATTATCGCATGTACTAGAATAAAATAGAAACAAAACGAATGATTTAAGTCTCAAAAGAAAATAATTATCTAACCAATTTCCACATGATCTGGAAACAATGGCACCTGCTTTAATATAACTATTACTTTCAGAATCATAACATGAACATCGACTTTGGGGAACACATTGTGGCTTATCATTAACTGATGTATCTAAAAATGTTTGACCTGGACATGAACAACCAGCAATACATTCTCGTTCGACACATTTTTGAACTTTTGTTGTTAATTGCTGACATATTTGAGAACATTTTGGTGCACAATCACTATATGCAGCTCCACCATCGCATTGCCCATATTGAGCATCTTGGCAAATACTTTGAATTCTTGCATCAGATATCCAATTTATGCTCACATTAGCTAACTGACATTCACGTGCATATGCAGCAACTGCTGAACAAAAGTATACGTTTTGAAAATGTGCATTGGCATCTGAACATAGATCGAATTCACAATCATCAATAAATCGGGATGGATTAACAACAGATGAACATGGTGCAAACAAATCTGATTTTAATAGAGTACATTTATTTTGAGCTTGTTTTTCATTCTAAAACATACACGATAATATTTATATATATATATAATTTATTTTCTTTGATGTGTCAATTTTTTTTCAATACGTACAGCGATACTTTGTTGGCATGGATTTTGTTGTGATGGAGTTAGACAATCTTGATCACTTTTGTAATCATCCACAAATGTTTTTATATTTGTTTCAACAATTGCTATATGTGTTAGGAAGTCATTTTGACTATTAAAATCATATGTGCCACATAGACCACGCGTATTATTAACGAATAATGGTTCTAAACGAACATAGAGTCGAATACCATCAAACTGAATTTGAAAGCCATGGCCTGAAATTTCAGAAGTTTAATGAAAAACAAAACTATAGAGTTTTAAATCTAATGTATATATATATATATATACCGCTAAGTACGAAGAAAACAGTTGTTTCACGTCGAATAACGATTTGATCATTTTTGAATGGCAATGTTGGACGAACTTCTCCGTTGATATAAACACTTTTATCTTTGATAAATACATACGTCTGATTGATTTTCACCGTTAATTCCTTATAATTCGATGTTGATTTGTATGCATTTGACATTGATACGAAGAGACCAGTTGCTGGATTGATTTCCTAAATATGTTAATTTTTTGTTTAGTACTAAAGTCACGAGGAATTATTGTCAAGAAACTTACTTGAACGAAAATATATTCACAAGTACCACGAACGGCATAGTTTTTTCCATCAAATGTTTGTATATGATTGGTTCCAGTTACAGAACATGTTCTTGAACAAAATTTTCTCGTACAACTCCACGTACCACCATTACAGATACTATTTAATAGTCAATGTCAAAAATGATAACATAAGCATGGATATATAATTCGTTTTTCTCTCGTCTAAACTACATACCATTCATTACAATCAATTGAAATTGTTTGCCTTGGTAAATGATATTTTCCATGATAGTAACAAGTACATTGATCTGGTTGTACGCATGATGCATTACGACCTACATCGATGACTGTATCCGTTGGACAAACACAACCTGGTGCACAGTCTTTTGAACAATCTAATGAATCACGAAAATCTTGTTTATGATTTTGGCAAGTTGCTGGACATGTTGTTGCACATTCGGTATAAACTTTATCATTAGAACATGTTTTAGGACAACGATCAGACTTTCTCCAATTCACATGAATGTAATTATCTTCACAATCACGTGCCATAGCTTCAAATGCATAACATAGCGCCTGTTTTTGAGCTTCAGTACCAAATTTAGCTGATACACAGTGATCACGTTTGCATGCTTCAAAAATATTTGTATCATTTACAACTCGATTACACAATTTAAATGAATCAAATGGATCTCGAATTGGACGACAAGCAATTTCAGCAGCTGCAATTAGTACCGGTGTATTACAAGGATCAACTGGCACGGAACTTGCTGAGCACTGAAGTGAAATGAACATCAAAAAAATGATTCTTATTTGTATTAGAATTACTTACGCCACTATCCGTACGCCATTCATTAGCAAAATTAGTTACCGAATTGCTGAGTGATCCATCAGGTAGTTCAAGGTCATCTAAATGAATGTTCTCATTTGCTTATTTGTTTTTCAAAGAAAACTCGGCAAGAAGACAAGTTATGCATTACCAGTAGCTCTATTTGTATATGTTCCGCAAAGACCTGTTACTTGTTTCATATATGTAGAGTCAACTGTAACATAAATAGTCATTTCGTTATCCCATTTACAACGAACACCATCGGAATAACGTAAATAGGTGTAATCTTCTGTACGACGCTCGATAGTAAGTGCTAGAAATTGAATGTAAAATAATAATATATTATTTTCAGTTTGAACTAAGTTTACTCACGTCCATTGACGTATCCTTGTGTTGAGTTTAATGTAACGCCATTGACAGTAACAGTTTTTCCAACAGCTACAACACGAAATCCACCTAGTGTCACACTTAAGGTTTTTTTGCATGTTGTCCATTGATCACAATTGACACTTTGAAAATCGATTTCCCAATTATTCGTACCAGTTAATTTATATTGACAACTATTTACATATTAAATAAAGCAGCAAAAAGTCATTTTTCTTCTCTTTACATATTTTTGCATCTATTCTATAAACTCACGTTCCTTGAAAATCATAGATGAGCCCGTCGAACGTTCGGAAATGGTTAAGACCCCATAAAACACATGTTGCATAATTTAATTTTCTTTGAACAGTTGATGTAGCATCAGTAGTTGGAGTAGTATCTTGATTATCATTACATATTTGACATGAACCATCAGCAGACATTGTAGCAGCACCAGCTTGAGTGCCGCAACAATGTGATATGCTTATAGATTCATTACCAATGCGTGATGGACTAGTACAATCGGATTTACGAAAACATTTAACAAGACGAGGATCGTCTAAAATCAATTTGAATGTATCCTAAAAGTGGTGATTCATACAAACAAAAACATACTCGTAGAATATTGACATCCTTCGCCACCATAGCCACTAGTACACGAGCATCTATCCGGTGCAACACATTGACCGTTTACACAAGGGATTGTGCAAATCGGCTCATTGCATAATGTACCTGTCCATCCTGGACAACACACTGTCTTTTGTATTTTACTAAAAATGAATAACATCATATCATAGTCTTTCGTTCTTATTTATTAAAACCAACCTACCGTTGATAAAAACATGGTAAATCACTCGCTGATCTTGTTTTGATGTAATCTAAAACTTGATCAGGTGAGTTCAAACCTTGTGCACGTAATACCTATAATAATTCTATTTGTTATATCACCAAAGATTTCAATTTAACCTACATTGAAATCAACTCGCCAATCGCTTGCGGGTTTTTCGTATTCGTTCATGATATTGAATGTTGAGCCGTTCGGACAAGTATCATTCTTTGTTTCAACAACTACTGTTGGACATAGATTTGATGCAGCCGTTTGAGCAGCAACACTTCAAATTGAATTCATAAAAAATAAATCAATAAATTTATTAAGTTTTACACAGTTGCACTTACGAGTAAAAGGTAAGATGCGCAGAAAAGAGGATAGCACTTAACAGCGACAAGTAAGCGAACATTTTACTGTCGTGTCAATGAGAATAGAAGTTTGAAGTAGTTTTAGCGATGTCGTGAGTTTTTATACTTGAATTTCGTACAGAACATATTTCCATATTTCCATATTTTTTGCTGATAATCAACAATAACAAACAACAGCTTGCTCATTTTCATATCAATACCTTTATGAAACACAGCTTGTGCTTAACAAAAAAAAAATTTCCATTTCAAATCATACAGTAAACAATGCATATTTTTCAATGCTATCGTCGCAGATATGCAGATGGGATATTACCATATAAGGTAAAACTGTTAGTTTATTAAAAGAAACATTTGCATTTAACCCTATGGAATTTGGACTTTTGAATTGATATATAAGAAACGGTCGGCGTTTTCACTTGCAATTGGGACAAAATTATTGACTACATTGAAAATTTCTCAAATCATCTAGCTAGACTTTATTGTATTCAACATTTGTATAGTGAAAATAAACAAATCAATGAAGCATGATATCAATTTGTTATAATGAATGTTTTCATGATTAAATATGATTTAACCGATTTGATCAAACAGAGTGCATAAAAATGATTCAGGTGAATGTGGTTCATCAATACCATAGAATTTTCTTCACTTTTGTAATTCTTTAGATATGAATATTCGATGCAAGAACAAATTAGTATTGTCAGCCATCAGTATCGATCGTTAACTCCTTTTCTCTTTGTGTTTAACTATTAAAAAGTTTTCATAGCTATAAAATAAATATAAGAATAGAAAGTGAATCGTATACAAAGTTCTTTTTTTTTGTTGTTTGCTATTTATTTATTAATTCATTTTTCTTTAGTGTCGTTGACGTGTCAAGTTTGTTTTATAAAAATAGAAACTATCATCATGTAGTGACATGTATTTTGTTTCAGAATCGAGAATATTCATGTGGATATTTGTTGAAGGTCAGAAAATCTGTTTAACAAAACAAAAAAAAAATAATAGCAACGATTAAGAAAAAAGTATAAAATTGGTAACAGCTGTTGGATATGCTATTTGTAGATAAAGGGAAACGTTCTTTTTTTGCTTGTATTTTATTCATTAAAGTATCGTTTTCTTGCTACACCAACAACGAAACAGTTTGACGAAGATCTGTTGTTATGGACGTGAATTCAAAATTTCAACATCAGGAATCAGAAACTATTCCTGTTTTTATTGGTTCTGATCAAATCCATGATACGAATAATGTGCGACTACGACATGTTAGGGTAGATAGTTTCAGTTTGAATTCGCAACATCCTCTCTTGTTTTTCTTTCGCATAGTCAAATGGTCCGACAGAACCAACGTCACAATATTCACATCTTGTTCTTAGTACTGGCGATTTTCGACCAAATGAAACAGGCAATGATCTTCGTCTGATGTCAAGAAATAAACATAATAAAATACAATTAGCATTATTAGTATTTACTACTTTATTTTATCTTCTATATACATTGAGAGCTTATATACCGAGCAATTTAAAAGTTAATTCTCGTAAATCAACTTAACAGAATAAAATTTGTGTTAACAAAATAAAACTTGTTTCTTCTGCTTTTTCACTATTCCAGGTTTCTGGTCAATTTTATCACCGTCGACAATACGGCGAGTTTATACGCCAGATTTACGTCCTGAATTAATTATCGAAAATATTCTTCTTCGTTGGACAGAAACGTGTCAAGTAAAATAGTTACAATTATTATTTTATAGATCTTCGTCTTTTTTTTAGTCACTTTGGTTAATCTACATAATATCATATATTCCAAGACGTAATCATTTTGGATATGTCTATCGGCATCCTGATATATTCAATTCATTGCTTTGTATTATACTCATTGGTGCTCTTTCTTTTCAAATAACTAGTCAAGTACCACTAACACCAGAAGTATATTACGTCACATAATATATATATATATATATATATAGAAAAAAGAAACGATGAAATTTTCTTTTAGATTCTATGCGGATGTTTACTAATTAGTTTTATTCTCTTGATCATAGCTTGCCGTTTAATTGCAGTGAAGTTAATTAGATTTGAAGATAAAATAAAGTAACATGTGCTTTTTGTTTCGTATTTTCAGTTTATTCGAATGAAAAAAATATTTTCTTTACAGATCAATCGATTTACTGATTAATCGTTATTTTATTCTAAACTGTCTTTTTCTATATACTACATCAATAGGTTATTTGACAGTTTGTGCTATTGTGGAATATTTTACTTTTTATCTCGATTCATATTTCCAACTATCAACATTGCCGACAATATTGGGTTTATTAAGTGTATCCGTTCTTCTTCTCATTTATTTTCTTCTTGATCGATTTGTTTATGAAGATGAATTCAGCACAGTATGGACACCATACATATTTATTGCAATGGTTTTTATTTGTCCACCATTACGTGGATTAATTTCATCGGAAGCACATCTAATTACAGATGGTTTAAATTTCTATTTACTTTGGGCAGTTTTCATTGCAACAATATTTATGATAGTGATTCGAATTTATCGACAAATATTTATAAAATATGGTGAAAAGAAAAGAAAGGAACGTATTCATGCTTTTATTGAACAAGTTGATTTTGAAGCGGATACTTAACTGTTTGTTTTTCCTTTTTTAACTAAAGATGTTAAGTTTTTATTGAAAGATCATAGAAATAAAATAAACGACTACTGATACACATACAAAAAATATTGCCTAAGCGATGAAAAAAAACCGTCATCTCAAAATGAGTTTTAGAAACATTGATAATTAATCTCAGGTGAAATTATTTGTGTATGTACTTATAAAGAATACGTACTGATTGTAATCAATCGGAAGCATTTCTGTGGAGTTAAGAAGACACAGTATGATAGCAATAGAAGTTATATATATATATATAATATTCCTTGTAATACTTTTTAAAACAAATAATGGCAAATATAGGTTGAATACCTTCATTCATAAACTCTTCAAACAAAAGATTCTATAGATCTAAAACGCTAGAGGAATGCAGATTATTTTCTATTGATCTTTCTTCTTGGTAGTAACAGCTGGAAAAAAAAACTCAAAGAACAGATTCGAGTCGTTAAAATAGTTTTTCATGAAAACATATGCTTGATGGAATTTCTATCAGTGATATTAGATGAATAGACTATTAAGCAAACAAACCATTCAGTATTAATTTCTTGGATTCTACAAAAAAAGTATTGCGAATACGAGTTCATTTCACGCAGAGAACATAACTAAAGAAAATAAGGTATTCTTAAATTTTTCATAAGCAACCTTTTGTAAACGTCAGTTCATATCAAAAAAGCTTAAAAGTCTTGTTTCATATTATTCGTATTTGCATTCGTAAGAATAGAGCTCTAAACTTGTGTACCTTTGATAGAATGAGTATCGTTGGTCGTAGATTGTATAAAGATGCTTTATTTTAACTACGTAATTATAATATCTACATTTCTATGTAAATTATTTACGAAACCTGTTTTTAAAGAAAATAAATAAACTGATTTGGAAAATTTTAGTTATCTACAGAGGAGTCTACATCAACATCTCATACCTGTTACGCTGAATAACGAATATTTTTCATTACTCGAATGATCTTCAAATGTTAGAATCACAACGAAATCGATAGATTCTTACATTTCGAAAAGATTCTTTTACAATTTTTCGTCTACCTCGATCATTCGATCTCAAGGTCATTGATTTGTCTCGCATACTAAGTGTTTGCTCCAACTACATTTCGATATAAAAAATATTTCAAATATCTTGTATGTCTTTATTAGAAGAAAAATAAAATACGAAAAAAAAATTTAAGTATTGATTCATCATTAAGTTTTTTCAATCTTAAATATGAAATCAATTTTATCAAGATTAGTAAAAATAAAATAAGTTAATAATACAAATACTATTTTTGCAATTTCACTGTTGATAATTCACTCGTATTTGATTGAGTGTACATATGAAATAGACCACCACATAAACATCGATTATGTAGACGATAAACAAGAAATGGATATGGTTCGGTTGTTAATGCTCGCGAGAAATTTGAGCAACGTAAACATCGACGATATGTTGAATTCGATGACAAAAACATTTTACCAAGATTTATTATATCGAATTGTATATCTGAAAAATGATTATTCATTATTGAATTACCATACAGATGAGTTGCAAACGATGGTAACTGATCACGGACAAATGTTTGTAATAATGTTGAATTCGGAATAAGAAATGGATCCGATCTAGGCAACAAAGTTTCAGCTTTTGATTGTAACATTTCTATGTCAATAATAGACCAGTCTTCAAGAAAATACTCATCGAATACATTGGCTTTTTCATCTAAGAACGATAAAATTAAAAAAAACGTTTTCATATGATACATATGCTCGCACATTATGAATAAAACTAGTCGACATAGATATATTTTTATTATGGAATTAAATGTATTTAAGTCAGAGAAAATTTAGCATCTCAGAATGAATCTGTTTTTACTATATGCGATTTCTTTCGATAGATCTAATTTTAAATGGTAAGTAACAAGATGGGGTGAAGATTTATTAAAGATTTAAGCTATGAATATTTCTAATAAATTCATTTTATGTTTAACCTAATAAGTGAATAATAGCTGCGGATAATCCATTTCGATTCCAATCAAAGTCCTACGAGTATTGATATTCTAATCCTGATAGACAAATAAGAAAACATAGGAAGCTGTTTATTACCGTACGATGATTACGGATTAGACTCGTCAAATTTATGACAAACTTTGAAAAATTGATTCTCATAGCCTACTAATAGAATGTAATAAATGTTGAAATCAAAATCTAAATGAATTAAAAGGATCGACAAAGCATGTGACGAGAACAAAAACAGAAAAAGTATTCAATTTCACATTATGTTCTGTTTATAATACTGTTTGATATTTATTCGATGCGCTTCAATGTGTCTCTCATGAAATTTAACATCTTGATATCGAATGCATTACAAACAATAGAAGAACAACATATTTCAGTCAATTCTGTAAATCAATATCGTTAGAGAATTTTGCCCGTCTTGGTTGGCTCTTGCAGAACTATGTAATTCGAAGCAATTGTTTCTATGAATGAAATTTCATTCGTCATCTATGTAGTTTAGATTCTCCTTGAGGAACCTAGCCTTAGGAAAAGAATGCATTCTCAAAAAAAAATCATCACAAGTCTTTATCAGTATGAGATGCGATCGTTTAAAGATTTAATTTAATTTTGCTATAACCGAGATCTATCCATAGAGATGCTATGAAATCGAAGAGTATTTCACAACTGTCTACATTCTTTCTTATACTGTTCTATGGTTACTCTATCTATCCATGTAGGATCCTAGTTTATTAAAAAGTTTCCTATGTACGTATATAGATCGTTTTCAAAGAACACAGTTTATTCAATGTGCATATTTGGCAATATTCATCCTTCGAAAAGATTTCACTTAAAATTTTAATAGAATTGAATAATCTATAGAAAAGCTTCAAACATAGGAGTTTTTAAAAAGCATGAAATACCACACTTTTTAAATATACTGAGTAGAATGCTATGTAGTGTTTCAAGACAATATATCCAAGAATATTACAAGAGAACATTGAATGAATCTATTTCGTACAATTGAGACACCAAACATGCAACTTATGTTAGTAGTTTTATCTAATTATGTTTACCTTCAAGTTTTTGACAATATCTTGTTAAACAATGATAAATATCTTTTAGGAGATCTGTTTTTTCATTTGAATTTGTTGTTAGTTTATGTGCTGATAATTTTAAGTTAACAATTTTACTAAAAGGTATTTTATTCATTTTATTCAGAACATGAATATAAATGATGAATTCTCTTAACCATTGTAATTGTTTAGAATCAGTAAACAAGTTTTGAAATTTTAAATACGATGATGTTTGTTGTGTATGTAAATAATTAACGAAATTAAATATAATATCACAGATCCAGTTAATTAATGATGTAAATGATATTAATTGATAATGAGTTGTATCTATAGTATATGTTTCATTGATGATGATTTGATCACCTAAATATTTCAATCGTTTTAAGTCTAGAAATTCGATAAACGATTTTTGCTGTAAAATTTCTTTTGCAGCATCAACAAAATTTCGATTTGTCGGTTCATATATAAATAATCGAAGATAATCTCGCACAATTAATAGAACATGATAGATAAGTAAACTAATTAAATGTTCAGAACTATCCTGAGTAAATGGACATGCTAGACGATGTAAATGATAGAGACATTCTTTAAAACGTACGAAATATACACGTTTAAATTCCAGTGTTTGCGCATTAAAATTCACTACCAATGTATCAATAAGTTGATTTAATAATGTACTATTTGAAATAAGACATAAGATATCCCATATATCACAAGGATAAGGCTTTTGAACTATATATTGTTCAAATAAATGAACGAGAATATTAATACTTGATGGCATAAGCAAAATATTCTTGAGACATATTGTACGAAAAAGAGCAAGATTACCATTTTGTGTAAAGCCAACACAACATAAACCTACTCGTTAAAAACTATCATATATCAGTCTATTGAAAATTAACAAACAAGAAAACTCATAGTACTAAATGCACCAAGGGGGAAACAGCTGATTTCTGATTTCTGTGATTTTTCCGATTTGTTTTTGATTTACATCAATTGATTGCAATCTGAAAAATCAACAAAAAAATCAAAACAATCGGATTTAAACTGTCCCTCTCTAGATTGATACTTCGAACAACAAGGATACCAAATTTCATAATTTCAATTGAGTCACTGATTCTTTTTAATCTAAAATTGATTTGAAATCAAAAAAATCAGCTGTTTCCCTTTCGAAATGCACACAAATCTAGGAAAAATAGATTTCGTTGAATTTAGCTATCAAAGACAGATGTAATTTTTCGCGATGAAACTAGTGTCAGAACTATGGTTAATATTTTTTCTGAATCTGCTGCTAGAATTTATGTCCATATTTTACATTATCTGATGAGACAATACGATTCAAAATCGATGAATTCAATTAGTGTTCAATATTGATTAGATAAATAAGAAGAATGCGGAATGAACAACTAGAGAACGCTGGGGCAAATCAATTACATTTTTGAAAAATTTATCTTTTTTCTTTAATAACTTTTTTATTTTTCATCGGATGAAAAAAGTTCTCTATCCAGCTGTTGTTTAGCTTTTCAAAACGTTTCTCAGACACGGATCGGCACCGGGTTTCCAGAACCCACCCCCGGCAATAATTGATTTACCTCATATGGGGCAAATCAATGATTGCACTGACATCATTGGGGTAAATCAATTCTTGCGGTTAATTTTTCTGGTACCTTGATGAAGCGATTTTCACGAGATCCCAACTTTATTTTAAGATGATCCTGACACCAAAAATGTTCAGCATGTCAAAACCTATCACTTGAAACTATTTTCAAGGTTATTACAAAGGTGAAATTCTAATTGTAATACATATTATCAAATAGCTAGATGTTTTTTTCGTGCATTTTACTGAGTCCTAAAAACGTTTGGTAATATTATTGAAGTATGATGCTTTACTAAAGATATTGTATCATTTGATAAACTTTTCCTAGTATATGCTTGTTTAGCTCGTGAGGATTCATTCATATTTTCTAATTTTTGTTCGATGCCAAAGGCGTATGTTAGAGAATATGCGATGAGTGCCTTCTATGTATGGTTTTAATGATCAGATAATTGTAAAACGGCTGTCACCCAAGCAGACAAACATTTGGAAAAACGCGTTTAAACGCTCAATCGGTAACGCCGATTGTGAGTCACTAACGCTCATTGAAAAAACGCAAGAAACGCGTTTTTTATGCAGAATTTTCACTTTCAAAGCGTGAAAACGGATAAAAACTCTTGACCTGAGCGTTAAAACGCACAATTATTCGACAACTTAAAAGCCAATGCGTTTAAACCATCAGAATTAGAATTTTTATCCGTTTTCACGCTCGGAAAGTGAAAATTCTGCATAAAAAACGCGTTTCTTGCGTATTTTTAATGAGCGTTAGTGACTCACAATTGGCGTTACCGATTGAGCGTTTAAACGCGTTTTTCCAAATGTTTGTCTGCCTGGGCAGTGTAGATGAAAATTCCTTAATAGAATGTCTGGTAGAGCTTGAACTCCTCAGCGCCAGCGTATCTGTTAAGTCCCTTTCGTCGCATCTTATTGTTGTAGTACAACATTAAAAAGAAAATAACTATGTATAATTCGTTCGTACCAATTTCAAGTCTTTGAACTTTGCTTTCGTTAAACACCGGGTTCCTCGATTCATCCCCAACTGTCTTTCCTGTTATACTCCTTCGATCATATACGTAGTAATGACTATCTAGTACAAGCGTTGAATAGTTGAGTCTCGTTGCCTTTGCTTTTATTTAATTAAAAACTAGTTGTTCATAATTCCTATGATTTTGAAAGATGTGATTTTATGTAACTTAACTAGCAATGTTTTATAAACCATTGATAATAGAGAAATTGTCTTCAGTAAGTATTTACTTTTTGATAACGAGATGTTATTCGTACCTTATTTAAAAACCATTATGCTATGGAGCAAAAATAGCTCTCAAAATTCAACGGAAAATTTTAACATTCAGGATTTTGCAAAAGACTTACATAAAATCGAACATGAGAAATCCTTAGCCATCTTGGCTTTAAACAATTAGAAGATTTCTTTTTCGATAATTTAGTACAAACTTTTGAATGGATTTGAAGACTTTGAACTCCTAAATTTGAAGGTCAAAGAAAGAGCATTTTATCAAAACAAAAGTGAAGATTTTTATCGATATGAATTCAGCATTTCAATATGAACAACAGTAAATGCATCTACTACTTTTGATGAATATTATCAAAGATTTCATATTAGAATTCAAAGAAAGTGCTACACATTACAAATTAAAGAAAGAGTAAGTTTTTCGATTCCAGAATGAATAGAAAATTATTCACCGCTTACCAAAGCAAAGAAGTGAAATTAAAGAAGTTTTGAAATTCAAGTCTTGAGAAAGAACTGATTGATAAGTAGAATACATTTTATCTGCCGGTCGAAGACGATAGCTAGAGTACTAGGAAGTTTTTCTGAGTTATAGAAACGAAATATTCTTCTGATTGATGCAAACGTTTTTTTACAAAGATTTATCATAATTCTGTTTAAAATACATAATCAAACATCCTTTTTTCTTCGCAAAATGATATCTTCGTGTTATAATCGTCACATAATAGTATCATAAGAAAAATTATGATTATTACAAAAATAAATGCTTTATCTGATTTTCCCAGAAACAAAATTTTATATTCTTATTGAGAACAAGGTTCTACTTAGTGATCCATGCGTGAACAATATTATATCTGATACTTATTCTATTTCGTAAACCTGTTATGAATATGCATCAGAAGAACCCCCTTGAGATAAAGGCATTAATGACAGTAAAGTTGAATTGTGAATGTATACAGTTATGTCCAACTGTTAGAAGAAGCGAATGAAAGAAGGATTCTATAAGTCGCAGTATTTAAAATTTGTAATGGGGATCCAAAGTTAAGTTTTACCAATCAAAGATTTCCTGATAAGGGAAACTTATTGCTGTTCAGTATCTACCCGATCTTTAGGTTCAAACAATAGATTTTACCAGAGCTTCCTGGTATTTCAAATGGCGAGAAAGTTTTTATACCACACGGACTATAAACAGGAAACCGATTGATCAGAATAACTCCTAACCGGCTCAGAATAGACTACTTGACTCTAACAACAAAGCGCTAGTATAAGTTTAACGTCCAGAGCTAGTGAACATTTTAATGTTCTGTCGATTGATTCTAGAACTAATGAACTAATTTAAATGAAAAATATCCTTACTAACAACTACAATTCTATCTAAATTTCTGCATTACCAATACGCATCGCACTTTATGCATCAATCAATATCATTGATTGTGAAAAGTGCTCATTAGTCTTTTACCGAAATCTGCAAGAGCCACTCTCAAAATCACACTGCTAGGATAAAATATCATTTAATTGAGTTAAGAAGATGATCACATTCGTCGTCTATGGATGAATGAGAAATTCAGAAGCACACTGCTAGGCACTAGAATGTTACCTAACAGCAGCAAACAATCTTAAACTTAAAGTTAGTAGAATTGAACGTTACTGAACTTCGTAATGCTAAAAATCTTTTGCCAAACATAGAATAGAAGTGGCATAGATTCTAAGGAGGTGGTACCAAACTAGATTTCTCTTCCTCACATAAGGTGTAGCTTCAATGCATGTTGAGCCTAACCATTCCAGCCACACTACTGTCAATTGTAAAATTTACACCTAGCAGAAAGACCAGGTTCTGCGGACTATGAAGTCTTCTAAAGTTAAACTGACTTAAGTCTCTGTTCTAGTTACCTAATGAGGTGAATTCGTGACATTCTCATTGAGATCTTACTCATTATGTATTTCAACACAGTTGAACAATTAATGTGTTACTTGAAACTCAGTAAAATGCATGAAAAAAACATCAAGCTATTTACTGCTATTTAATAATATGCATTAAAAATTAGAATTTCACCTTTTTACTAACCTTGAAAATAGTTTCAAGTGATAGATTTTGACATGCTGAACGTTTTTGCTGTCAGGATCATCTTAAAATAAAGTTGGAATATCGTGAAAATTGCTTAATCAAGGTACCAGCAAAATTAACTGCAATAATTGATTTGCCCCATATGAGGTAAATCAATTATTGCCAGGGGTGGGTTCTGAAAACCCGGTGCCGATCCGTGCCTGAGAAACGTTTTGAAAAGCTAAACGTACAGCTGGATAGAGAACTTTTTTCATCCGATGAAAAATAAAAAAGTTATTAAAGAAAAAAGACAAATTTTTCAAAAGTGTAATTGATTTGCCCCAGCGTTCTCTAAATAATACTTTTCACTTCACACATGTCCGATCGTATAATGTGATAAGCTACTCGTTCTATTATTATAGAAGATATGGTATCAACTACTGTGAAGATATTTCCACTGTACTAGAGACTGGAGTACTTTTCATCATAAAGTCATTTTCTATTTAAGTAAAACAGTAAATATTCATCGTGTTACTATCGTAAGAGAAACTGGTAAGTGGATTCAGAGATTTTTTTCTATTTTTGAAATTATAATCGTAGCTTTGGCTTATCAAACTATCTTGAATGTTTTCTCATACCAGAATATGTATGTTGAATTCGAATAAAATATTCGATTTGTGTGTTATTTGAATCAGAAGTATTCTGGGGTAGATATCGTTCATGAGATGTAAGAGTAAATTTATCAAAACTAACTATTGAACCATCATCGAATGCAATGAGAATTTGTCGCGCAAATAATCCTTTATAATCATCATCTTGAATTAATAATGGGCTCGATGATATGGATATTGATGAAATACGTGGTTCAGATGTATTCCATAAAGTTATTGATATCCAATCTTGTTGTTGGATTCTATACTCATAAAGATCAACTAAATCACCATGACACGATGTCATATGTGTAAGAACACAATTGATTCCGTCTCGTTGAATATAAGCTAATGACTCAAGCTTCCCATAACACGATGGAATTCGAAAGCCATGAACTCGACAAGACTTGAGAGATAATTTCGATGCTAATGAAACATAATCAACAACAAAAAACTGAACCAATGCACCTTCTATATGTTCACTAAGTATAACATTAAAGCCTTTCTGTGTTGGATAAATATCACATAGAGAAGCACAGAATGGCTCGTGTTGTGATAGTTTATAACTAGTTGGAGGTAATGAGCGATTAAGAGGTAATATATGAATCTGAATGAGTTCCGAAAGAAAAAAGAACAGTATTATATGAGATAAATAATATTCGAACTCACAACGCCTGAACTGGTAGCACATACGAAATTGCCTGAATCATACGCATATTTCAATAAGGATGATGAACTATCAACTCTTCCATAAAATGATTCGTTTGCATCAAGATTAACTATGATCTAAGAAAATTATTTTGTGAATTACAAACAAAAAGAAGTCCTTCGACAAAACAGACTGATTCTCTGGGGAAAAGATATTTAGCACAAAGAATATCTTCACGTATTTCATATTGATATATATCCTCCATTACATTAATGCAACCGTTCTAAATGAAATTGAAAATCTTCAAGATCTACAATTTCTATACAAAATATTTTCATACTTTCATTTTGAATATTTGACAAAGACCTGCTTGATTACATACCAGTAAATGTGTACTATCGAGACTCCAAATAAGTTGAACAATTGGTGAATATGATATTGTAATTAAATTAAAATTCCATGGTTGTTCAAGTGGACAAATGTAAACACAGCATGGTGATTTAGTTGTTTGATGTAAAGATCTTGAAATGACATCGAGACAAAAAAAGAAAAAAAATTAAAGCACAACTTAGAAGAAGAAGAAAAAACTGAGAAAATCATTTACGATGAACTAGTTTCTGGATAGTATTTTTCTTGATTGGATGACAATAAATGATAACATGAAAATGAAAGAATATTCAAACATGATACATCCATTTTTAATATTTGTTTAAAATTTTCGCCATTAAATGTCATCTTTACGTCAACAGTATAGATGAGTTCCATGACAATATGAAAAGAAACTCACAATAAAAACTCGGTAGAAACTTTTTGTTTCTTCATCAAATCAGTCTGTATATTATTCGTTTAGTTCGTGAGCAAATAGTTTTTGACATCGATATTGTCTGCTAATTATAACGTTTGCCTAGACATCGAGTCAAGCAATAAACGCCACCTTTCGATTCCATTTGGCTATTGCCTTGCATCGATCAGCCAATGGACTGCTGTTATTCTTTTCTGTCTATAACGGTACATACGACCTGGGTGAGCTTGAAATTTTGTACCCAACGCGCTTCAGTCTAATTTTACTCGAACTGAATAGAAAACATCTTTCATTTTCTCACTTTCACTAATGTCTGCCATTAGTAAATCAACGCTGCGACAAACTTCTCTACTGCGTCATGTATATTATCAAAATGTTCTTCGACAAACAGTTCTTCCTTTGAATACTAGTGCTCGATATCTTGCCGAATCAACTAGTCCCGGCGGCTCAACAAATCAATCTTCGACAGTAAATACAAATGAAGGCAAATCATTCGATACTGTCCGTAGGTATCAACTTCGATGTGAATGTCTCTAGTTGATTATTCTTGTCTTTTAGCTGTTCATCTTGGTTCACTGGCAAAAGTAGTTATGGTTTTAGGTGGACTTTATAGTCGTTATCGTGATGTTCCTGACTCTATTCCGTAGGATACAGTGATGATTTACTTTACAATAATTGATTATGAATTCTTTTTCGTTGTAGCAATCGTGCATATCAAAGAACGAAAGATAAATTTCGAGCACGATGCGTTGTTGCTTCTCTTTTTGGTACAGGTATCCTAGCATACATTGCAGCAGTTCGTGGTAAAAGTGCTCGTAAAGAAGGCAAACGATACACGGATAGTATTTATGATATGCATCGTGGAAATTCTCGACTTCATGCAAAATTGGAACCAGTACATCAACACTCGAAACGTACCGAACGTTATTCAATACCGGTTGATGAAATCAATGAATAATTAACCTATTCGATTTAGTGACAGTCACGCATAGTTTTTCCTTTTCGTTTTCTTCTTTTGTCATTTAGCATTGAACATTTCTCAACTTATGATTTGTTGTATGTTTTTTCGAAAATGAAGGCAAAGAAAAAATTTTACCCATGTTGCTCCTTATATTTAGATATAATATTAGTTCACTATATATATTTCATATGATAAAGGAAAACAACTAACGAGCACAACGTAGACTTCATTGTTAAGATTATATTTTATAGATTGACTTAACACTGCATTTTTATGTATTATAATCAAAGAAGAAGAATTTCAAATTGAAAATACTATCATATTGCATGATCTTGCACTTGTAATTTTCGTTTGGAACATGCTATGATTATTTTTCACTTTCTTCTCAAACTTCAAACGAAATAAATGACGTATTTTTTATCTTTCAAAAAGAAGAAAAGTTTTTCTTTCTTTTATTTGTTTTAATAAAATGACAATGATGAGTTTGGGATATTTTCATTTTGATTAAATTTATAGTAAAATTTATTTTCATATAATTTGAAAAGTAATTGGAGTCAGTTGAAATGAATTATCACACGTAATTTTTGATGAAGCGTAGCATATATATGCCGATGTGAACAATTAAACTTCTATTCGACAAAATAAATACGTTTCCTTTACAAGATTTTGCGTAGAATTCCAATTGTGAAACGTTTGATCTTAAAAATGATTCTTTTTCTCATAGAAAAATTGTTACAGTCGGTAATCGATGAGAACATACAATAGATACTTCTCATTTTCTACTTATTACTAAATCATTGTTATTAATTTCATTAACAGATTGACATTTTCTATTCGTCGACAAAGTCCATGGAAGGATCAATTTGTGTAATTGAAATGCTCTTATTTGAAATAGAACAGATTAAAATGATTCCAGACTAGGGAAATGTTATCATCATTGAACTCTTATATGACTTTCTGAAGACTATATTCTATCTAGAGGTATGATCGATGATGCAATGAGTAATCACAGTATTACGGTCATATTTTTCGTAGACGATAATTGCATCGTTCATGCTCATCGATCAAATCGATTTTCTATGGATTGAAAATTTCTGTAATGAAAATTTAAGCATGAAATAGATAGTATATTTGAAATGTTTTAATTATGCGGACGAGTTCGCTGAAAAATACGTTACACTGTAACTATAACGATAAACCATAAATTATATAGAATCTGATTTCATCGAACTACATATCTTGATTTCATGATTGAATAAGAAAAACGATGTATCTCTAATTTCATTTGTACAAAATATTTGATGCTGAGTCGTGATTTAACTGATACCCATCTTGATTGTAAATATTTGACAATAATTACCATTATAACCAAAATATTCATTGATTTTTATCTGATAGTATTCTTTATTTGTGAAAAAATATCTGAAGTCAGTATTGACTAGGTCTCATAACATAGAGATTAAATCAAACCAGTTTCTAAAACTAAAGTGATCCAGCAGCAATTTCTATTCAGTGTGGACACGCATCTCATAAACATAGCCGCATCGTATATACTCTTTCATGGATTGCATCAATGCTTCGATAAGTCTATTTTCTTGGCATGATCTAATTAGCAATCATGTTTGAATTATTTCCTTTTGTCTTTCCATAGTGAAAAGATACGAAATATGCTATAAAATTCATCCAAAAGTTCTAACCTATGATTAAATGCAATCCGACGAAAAGTAAATTTTCATAATTACTTCTTTTGAAATAATTTCTTCAGATTGCTCCTCATCGTCAATAATTACACTTTCTGTTGTATTAATTAATAATGAATGATTTTTTTCTTTAATCGTATTTGTACGAATTTTTAATGATTCTGTCGAATCCTACTTTACAGTTATTGATGTAATCATAATTTATAATAAGCAAATTCATGATAACTCTGAAGTCGTTATCAGCTTCTATTTTTCGGCTTGTCCAAGCGTAACGCTGTGACATTTTGGCAATCATTTTTTAAATATCTGGAGAACAATGATAACTAGAAAGTTCATCCAGACGCCATTCGACGCAGCTCGACAACTTCTATCTAAACAATCAATTTGATATTTTTAGGTTGAACTCTATAGTTTACAGGAATGGTTTATAGTCACGTAACACTGTGACACAGGAGGACCCTAAATTTACAACCCTCTGACTCATCTTTCAATTCCTTGCAAACAACGGTCTCCAAACAAATTAGCCCTGGAACCAAGTATGTAGAGCATGAAAAGAGCTTTTCAATGATAAAAAGAATGTTCTCGTCACTCTCGTTATTCATATAAAAAGCGAGAAAAGACAACGTAACGCTGTGACACTCTTTTTTGTCAATCAATTTTAGGTAACTTTACGTGCTCAGATCTATTTAATTTTTACAGTGATTGGTCTTTTCTCTATGTATAACCTGTGTTTAAAAAATCAAATAGCTACGGCGAACCGGAACCCAGTTACTAGTACAGAAAGTTGGAAAATCTACAACAATTAAAAATTTGTCTTCGGTAGTGAAAGTTAAAAATAAATGTGTCATTTTGTAGACTTTTAAATTCTGTATCGAATGGTATGATAATCAGACGTTTTCGAAAACGTTTCTCCCTAGAGAAATTAAAAATACGATTTCTCAAAAGTTTAAAACGTCGTTTTGGTATCTGAAACACGATTTTTTTCAAGAAAGAATATTAAATTCGTAATTAGCGCAAAAACCTGCATCCGATGATGTGTCGAGATTGGTCGATCCGGAAAAAAAATTTTTCAAAAACTTCACCACCGAAGTAGCGCGTTACGTGGACAAGCCGTTTTATCGAATATAGAAAAAAAGATATTTTTCTGTCTCTCGATTTTTACTAAATTGACGCTCCATCATAATTGGCGAACTATTCAGATTTTCATCGAATTGTGCAGGATTACTCAACTTCTGATTTCTTAACAATGCTTGAAACAATATAATTCAGAAAATGAAATGTTGACAACTAGATAAAATGAGACCAAAATCGCTTCTTGATTGAATATTGAACAAGTAGCGCACTATAGAACAATCTCAGCATGCAATTAAGTTGTCGAAAGTTTCTCTGTCACAATTACACCATACGATTATATTTGTTGATTTTCAAAAGAGCATCATGACGTATGCATGTTATGTTGTTTTATCTATTCTATTACATTAGAATTTGTGAAATGCTTCAAGTAATTTTCTTTTTAAAAGATTTGTAAGAAGATGAACTCAAAGTATGATAAGAAATTAGAATAGAATTAAAATGAAAGATTGATAGGATGCTCTAAATTTTCATATTACCATTGACATAATATTAGCTAGAGAACTAAATCAAGTCTATAGTACAAAAAACCAAGCACTTAATTGATCAGTATAATTTACATATGATCACTGTATTACTCTTGATGTCTTCAAATTGCCGTACGATTTCATATGGCAAACAGTGTAATTATAATCTAGATATAGAACATAAATGAATTATAATAGCTGAAGGATAAAATCTCCATTATGTAAATTGTTCATTTTAATTTCACCGCATTCATCAGAACATTACATTTACTATATTAAATATTCTTGCGATGAATTAGATGGTGAACCTTCTACAAAAAAAAGCAAAATTAATATTTCATTGCTTTTTTTGACTGAGATGTTTACATGATATGTTCTACTCAAATTCGGTTCTTAAAATTTCAAGGACTTTTTAATACTTCTTAGTCATTTTGAAGAATTCAAAATTCGAATAATCTTGACGCTAAGACTTTAAAATAAGTATCCATGTGAATTACATATCTGATTTTAATTAAAAGTATGCTTGAATTGAAAATGAAGCAAGTTATTTGCTTATCATTGATTTTCAACAGTAGTTTATCTAAGAACATTGAATTCATTGGTTCATGATGTCGAAGAGATCGTGTAAGAAATCTGTCTACGTTTTAATGATACAAGATGCATGATGTCTGTTTTCAATTTATCAATCGAAACCTATGTCATGCAATCTTTAAGATTGCGAATGCTTATTCTTGCATATCAGTAAATTAAGTGCATTCAACCATTTCCTATGATGCTGAAGATAAAGAATTCTGGTAAGTTCGAATAATTGTAGATTTTTCTTTCAAACTTTCTTTCGTACACTACTCTCGAACGAAGAGTTTTGGAAAATATATGAATTTTTCTTCTGGATGTTGACGAAAGTTTTGATTTGAATAATACTATCATTTAATAGTATCATTTTAAGACACTGCGTTGGAATCAGAATACTGATGAATCGATACACACTGTAATAGGATCATCTTTTTCATGTTCATGAATAATGTATTGGTAATGTCAACTGTCATTGTCCAGAGCAATGGAAATCTTTTCTTCATTTTATCCAAAGATGTCGTACATAAAAATGATGGTGTAAGTCTCAAACCAACAAAAGTGCCAAAAAAGAAGAAAACTGCAACAAACTGCGGATGGATATGTGAGAGTGTTGATACGTTCCAGACGCAACAAGATACAAGTACTGATAATATACATACGCCAGTGGCTTACATTTGCAATGCAAGGATAGATTTTCTGAGAAAAAACAAACATACTTTAATTTGACCTACAAAACGAGACCTTGTTCAGAAAAAAATTATAAAAACAACAATAGCAACTAATGATTGTGATGTACAATGAAACTGAAAATAATAGCTATTAGTTTACGACAAGGAACAATTCCAATCAATTGTCTCCTGAGATTCATAATTAAAATATAAGAAAATAGATGCATATAACTATTATCTATTCGAATTAATTTTTATATTGAGATTTGTGAACATATCTACGATAAAATAGAGAAACTTGAAAGATTCAGCAGTTATTTCATGAGAACTAATTTCTTACATAGGTTCGAGAGTTCTTGGGGAGTGAAGCAGAAATAGACCGAAAAACAAAGTAATTATTGCGAAGAACTTCCCTCATTCGAGATTCAGAAACAACAACTAACAAACATTACTTTGTGTAGATTTTACTCGAAGGAGTAAAATTTATACAAATTGAAATTCACAAATTCTTCAGTATATATCCTATTTGGAAGCCAATCAAGGGGCCAGAGGAAAAAGCAATGAAATCATAGTACAAATAGAGAATTTATAAGAAATATTGACCGAATCCAACCGTAGACTGTTACACTAGTGGTAAGTACAATCAACTATTTCAAATCTTGATTTCGTTTAGTAACACCATTCCCTAACGATAAACATCATATAATTAGTATTGTGTTACTAGTGTCAAGCAGCTAGAGACACCATACACTTCCTATGTAACTTCCAAAATAATATTCGCCTTGTTCCTTGTTACTTTCAATTAATAATGATTCATCGATTCTAAACGTTCATATCTTTGACAGCCCTTCTATGTGCGAAGAAACAATTGGCATGATTGGAACAAACATTGAATTGATTTTTTTCTCAGTGATGGATCCATAAACTTAAAATGTATTAATCGTAAAAAACAGACTGTGCGTTACAAAGTACTGCACAATCATGAAAAGTATTAAATTATTCTCGGTAGAAAAAAAAAGACATGTTGACATCGACAGAACCCGGGGACGTTAGCCCTCTTCTCGTTCACATCTACTATATTCCTTGAACGTTTTTGATAAGTGTGATTCTGAACATTATTATTTGTTTCAATTATTTGAAAATATTCTTTGGTAGAAATGTCATCGATTGATATATCTAGAAGAATATGTTTGTATATTTTTGATGAGCCAAAAAAAAAGTCTGAAGAATAAACTTAACATCTCAACGTATTCAAAAGAAGGAACGCTACCACCTAGATATATACAAATGCGTAAAATGTCACTGTTCTATATTTGAAAGTAAAAACATCCATTTCCGAATCATTTTAGACATAATAACGTTTGCGTAAACTTTCAAAAGTTGACAAAGCATTATTATTGGTTGTTGATAATGGTGATGTTGATCGTGGTAGAATAGGCATTTGTTTAATTGCTTGTATACGTTGATCAGCTAAACTGGTATCAATAGCACTTTCAAGCCGTTCTTTAAGAAGACGACTATTTGAACATATAGAACAATTCGAATTTCCATTTAATATATGTTCGTATTCATCATGTTTAGTTGGTGTTCCCGTTTGATGATACTTATGAATTATTGGTGTCGATTTGACTCCATTGGTTAATTTTGACATGAGTAATTGTTTTTGAAATTCTTGTTCATAAAATTGACGTAATGTGTCAATTTGTGAATGTAATTGTGCTTGTTGGTGAAAATTATTTGGTGGTTCATAATTTGAAACTAACTTATCGAAATCATGTCGAAGACGATCAAGTTCATATTTAACACGTTCAGTTTCGGAACGAATTTGTTTTGAATTTTCAGAAATCATATGTTCATATTCTTGTTGATGGTGAATAGATTTATTCATATCGGTCTGTTGCTTTTGACGTGTTACAACATCACGTAAACGTTCATTGTCTTTTTCTGTTTGTATACGTTGTTCACGTTCATGTTCATAGCTACGTTGTAGTGTATCACATTTCGTGCATGGCGAAGAACTAAAGATAGAAGTAGAAAACATAATGCATCATTAGTTTTTTTCATTTCTAAGTTAAATAGTATGTCAAAACATACTATCCAATTAAATAGATGATTCGCCCTCTCTTCTCAGACGATTAATTTTTCGATTTGCAACCATCTAGTTTAGCATTGCAGTAAAAATTTCTATGATAAAGACTTCGATTCGACTTTATAATGCTTGTTCATCAGTAATTTTCATAATATTCATTGTAGCTTTTCGATTGATGAAATTACAGAATTAATAGTAGTCTTAAATTAGAACCAATAAGTGTATACTCGTCTCGTAGAACAGAATTTTGAAGTTCACTTGAATATTTCAGTGAACGTGATATGAATATAAATGAAACCAAGTCACACACTATTCAATCGTTCATCTTCTCAGAACAGAATTCAACCGTAAGATATCTGTTCGGATCAAGTTCTATTCTCATTTTACATTACATAGCAAAAAAGCGCCTCCTTTTCAAAGTTTGAACTAGATATAAAAAATGATTCAAATAGAATAGTTATATGAACGTTTTCGTAAATTTTTCAATAGATAACGCTAACTATTATCATGGATCTTACTGAAATTTTGTAAGAATTTTGATTGCATTCTCATTCAATCTATTGAATTTGTTTTTAAAAGTAAAAACAAACATTGAACAATTCTCAAGAAGAAACAATACTCCATTGTTAATCGTATTTAAAATTGTTGACATTCACTTTTTTTTTTAGTGAAAAATAAAGTATACGCTGCGAGAGTAAACTTCTTCGCGTTCTTCTGTGAGAAGAAAATACTGTTCGATTACTTTTTAGCTAGATGTTGATTATTTGCCGAAGAGAAGAAGGAGTGGCACAAAGTGCTTTATGTGAAATGTTTTTCGAGTAAAAAAATTTTCTTCATTTCAAATTCTTCTTACGGTGAATGTTGATGTTGCACAGCATTACTTAATGGTGTTGATGTAAGAATAACAAGTGGTTCATGCAAAACATGTTTTTGTTGTTGTTGTTGTTGTTTGTTTACGATGTCCTTCTGTTCGTTATGAAATCTTTGTTCAGCATTCATCTTTTCTGATTCGATCATGTTGAGCCGTTGCGTAAGAGTTTCAAATTCATTTTTTATATCACGATCTTTCGATGCTAATAATGCTTCATTTTGTGTTTGTAAAACGAGTAAGCGTGCTTCAGCATCGCCTAATTTAATATTCAAATGCTCGATTTGTGTTTTATATTTTTTAATATCATCTGTTGAGCGTTGTCGTTGTTTCATTTGTTCTTGTAATTCATTGGTTAGTTTTTGTTCAAGTTTCGAACGATCTAATAGAATGGCACGTATTTCTTCTTGTAAATTATCATATTTTGATTTGTAATCAATTTTCTCTTGTTCAATTACATCTTTTTCATGCTTTAAACGATCTAGTTCATGCTGTAGAACTGTTTTTTCTTCTAATGCCTTTTCTAAATCGATTTTATAACGGATTGTTACATCAAGTGATTCTTTGTGCAATTGTAAATCGGATTGTAATTGTTTCGTACGTTGATGAAGATCATCATTTTCAGCTGATAATAATTTCATTTCTTCTCGATGGCGTAATTTGATTTTTTCGATATCTTCTTCTCGTAGTACACCTGCAGCTGTTGATTGTAAAGTATTTGCTTGATGTAGAAGCAATTTTTCGTCTAAACAAATAAGAAGACTATTGTACAACTTTTGTTCTTTCTAGAACAATGATCATATTGAATTACTTCAATCAACAATACATTACTAACCTAGTACATTTTCACGATAAAAGAAATTATCGAACATATTGTAAATGCGGTATCCTATTTTAAAGTTTGTTGACGATCATGTCTGATTTAATGAATTTCTACTTTGTCTTGGCTCTTTTTTTTTATGTGATGACCTATCCACATCAATTTTGACCGAGAGAACGAAGAAAATATAAATGAGACCAACAATTGTGAATATAGAACAGTTTTTACACTCATATATGATGATATATAGGAATAACTAGAAGTGACTTCTATACATCTCGTGTACTTCACTTCTTTCAAATAGGTCGTCTTCGCCATCATAGAATTTCTATAGCACTANAAACAATCAGAGTTTTGAAAATACACTGCAGTAGTTTACTCTATTAAAGTTCATCTTAATATTTAACTGTGATATCAATTATCATTATGATGCATATTTTCATCACAAAATGATAAATAAATAAAATCGATTACATAGAATGAAATGAATTTTTTTTCAATGCATCATTAAATTAAATCGAATCTATATTCATTACTGTTACCGAGTTGTGTTGCAACGATAGGATTAGTTTCTTCATGACTCGACAAATCGTTCTTGTTTCATTCTTATATGAACTACACTTAAAGATATACAGCGGCAATAATAATAAAATTTGTCAACACTCGAACTGTTCATCCTAATGAGAGAAATCTCTGAAGTGATTTATTGCTTAGGATTCTGAGCTATGTGTATATATAGATATATTGTTTATGTAATAATGAGTGAGGAATACGCTCGAAACACGTGTAGTCTTTTACTGGTTTTTGCAGAAATATTGAACAATTCAATTTTTCTGTTTTAAAGTTACAGTAATTATTCTCTATCAGTGCCGTAGGAAAATTCATTTGCAGTAGTAAACTGACATTAGTGAGATCCGTTTTAGTAGAGAATTACAGATTTAAGGTTCAATAAAAGCCGTTCCTAGTGTTTTTGGAAGAAACCGTGATGTATTTTTTACAAAAAATACAACATTACATGCATCAATCGTCACAATTCTTTTTCTAACATTCGGTCCATTTGATAAAACAAAAATACTTTACATAGATTCCAATCAAAAACAACTCATTACAATATTAAGTTGAATATTCAGGAAGTCCCAATCAATTTTACTGCAAGACAAATAATCTCGATGAAACGCTAGAACTTTACTTCGGACAAGAGAACTAATATCCACAATTTGAGCACGTATTGAGCCCATTTTAATTTTTTGGCAGCTCTAACTTGATTCTATTTGTAGATCAAAATATATATTAAATTATCTTCAGAGTAATTGTCGAATTTATTTTCAACTGACAAGCGATCATCGAACATGAATATGGCATAGAATTAGTCTTTATTTAGGAATCTAATGCACTAATAAAAGATATTCTTTTCATCTGGCATTGTCAAGATACTCAATGAACTATCTGATATATTTCACAGCTCACATTGAATGACTTTGGTTTGATTTTCAATTTTACACTTACGATATACTTGAAAACTCATCAAAATCGATCATAACTGAGTTATAGAGACGCATGAAAACGAAGTTTTTCTTTGGATGCATTTAGTATTACTAAAACTTTTGTGTAGCTTGCCTATTTACATCGCTGAAAAATGTCAATTCGAATAGTTCTCTCTTTTTCTCTCAATATATAAATCATTATAGGAAAATATCTTTTTTTACCGTAATGATCTCGTTCTTCTTTTAATTTGATGCAACGTTGATTTAATATATCTTTTTCTTCTTCTAATGATTGAAGTTTTTGTTTCACACTTTTTAATTCCATGTTTAAATTTTTTGTTGTCCATTCTAAACGTTGTTTTTCGTTGATTTCTTTTTCTAATTTCGTTTCCGTTTCCCGTAACAATTGATCATTTTTTTTATACAATGCTTCAAAATTATTTTTCTTTATTTCCATATCTTTTAATTGCCGTTTTAATTCAAGACTATCCTCTTGTTTACGTTCGATTTGTTTTATATCTTCTTTAAGTTCACTTAATCGTTCCTAAAGAAAAAAGAAAAAAAAGAAAGAAATGATCAAGAAAACATTAGGGTATGATTTTATCGTATATGTTTTTCTTTTTCTATTATTATACCATATTATTTTGAATTGACGATGTTGAAGAAGACATTGAACCACGTAGACTATTAAAATCATGATGCGCTGATGTACGTGATGATTGCCGTTGACTTGATGAAACCATATCATTCGAGTATTTGTCTGTAATATGTTTGAAATCGTGTCTATCATTCGTCATGGAAGGCCAATGAACTATAAAAGAGAACAAAAAAAAATGAACCATTGTAGTTATTAATAAGCATAGGCTCGTGTGCGATCATAACTAATTGCATTTACATATACATTTCTATCTTGCTGTTCACAATTAATCAATAAATCAACATATGAACTTATGTTTTAGAAAATAATCGAAAGATCTTTATTCAAAATATATTCATACATGTATGTTTGCAACGGGTGGGGCAAAAGTTTTGCATTAATTTTATTTTTGATATAACTCTGGGATGTAATATCGTAGAGACTAGATTGGGTTTTTGTTAGAAAGAGCAAAGTGTCAAGTGCAAAAATATATAAAAGAATTTGATTGGAAATTTTTTTTCTCAGACCACAACAGTCTTCGAGCAGAAGACGCCAGGAAACTATTACGCAACTTTTTTGAAATTAGAAAATATTTCCTATTAGTAGACAAGTTCTCTTTTTATTCTTCTAATCCAGATTTTATAATGTAAGGATAGTGCACTGTTACTTTACAATAAAAAGAAATTTTCTAAATGTTTTATAACGGTAGAAATGAAGACTTTTATGATACCATCTGAGTCACTTTTTTTTTATCACTGTTGATAACAGTCGAAAAAATATGTTCTATTTCATAAGAGAGGTTGCCAGAAACTGTATATTTTATATGAAAAAGACAGCTTAGTGAGTCCTCTATCAAACAATATTATTTGGAATAGGACACAACTTCTCTGTGAGATATTTAGACAAGTACTTGTTTCCACGCTGCAAAACCAAATTCGAACAATAAACGATTTTTAATCAAATTGTCTTTTGTTCATTTTCTTGTATGTTACACCAATTATTTTAATACCAAATGAAAGCCTCCGTTGTACTGAGCAGCTGTATATATATATGTGTGGTGCTCCATAGCATCGAAACCTTGTCATGAAAAAGCTCAAACAAATATTTTTGGTATGAAAATAACTTTACCAAAGTTGCGGAATAGTTTTTGCAAGCATTGTGTTCTAAGATTATTGTAGTTTTCGAAAAACATTGCCAATCAAATTCTTTTATATATTTCTGTACTAGACACTTTGCTCTTTCTAGTGGAAAAATAATCACGTCTCTAAGACATTCCATCACAGAGTTATATCAAAAAACGAAATTAATGCAAAAATTTTGCCCCACTCGTTATCATAACAACATTGATGAATCGATGAAGTGAATTTTTTTATCTTCTATTAAGAAAAAATTAGATGTTTATCGGTATGTCACTGTCTGAATCCTAATATTACACATCGATATCAGTTATTTGTGTATAAACAGAATGTTTCGTGACAAAATGTGTATCTACGAACTTTAGAACATTGAATCGACATTTAAAACGATTTATAAACTACTGGTATAGTAGTTGAACTATGACGACACAATATGAGAATGAAATAATTGAATTTTTGAAATCAAAAAACATTTTATGAAAAGATGCTCTATAAAAGAATTTGACAGAACGAATTAGTCGTCATACTTCAAGGTCATTAGTCATATTGAATCGATCAATGAATGTGTTGACTGACCTACTTTCTTCAAATGACATGATAGAACAATAGAAATACGAAATGTGTTAGAGTCTTGAAAAATTAATTAGACAAGTTTCTTTTTGGTTTCTGTTCACCTTCAATGTAACAGTTATTGTCATGAATCGATTGCTTATAGTGATCTAGAAATGGTTTTAGTTAGATGTTCAGAAATTAATTAGCAAGCACGATGACAATTAAATCGAATTACTTATGTAAATAGAAGCATAGGATGGGTCCATGAACGCTCTAAATTCTTGAAGACTGTTATCTGTCAAGAAGAAGTCTTCTATGAATTAAATATTCTATAATTAATAGTAAGGAACTAGATGAGTTAGAATTTTTTTTGTTAGAATATCCATTTAACTATACTTGTTAGCATCATTTTACTTTCGCATTTAATATCCATTTTGTTTCTTCATGCAGTTGGCAACAATAATCGATTCTAGATGATGACGAAGAATATCATCATACCTATGGAATACTAAACTTTTATTTCTACGAAGAATGACTACAATGACATTTTTGATGGATTCATTGATATTTCCACATGGGAAATATTTTATTTTCAAAACGAAATACTAATCAAGTTAGGCTATTCATTGGGAATGTTTCCTGTCCAATAAACGTCAAATTTCATTGATGAAATCTACTTAGTTCGAAAGAGACAATTTCTCTTAAACTTGGTATCACATTTTAAAGCCTTAGACTCTGTAGTATGAAAGAATTCATTCAGAATACAGTATTCATATTTCCATATTATTACAATTTATCTATCTAATTCATAGTGCGATTGAACTAACAAGCCGAAAACTTTTTCACATTCATAATCAGCGCACTATCATACTAATTTTTACTAGTAGTACCAAACAATTGACGTAAGCCTGATAATTTATGATTCATTATGAGTAGCATTCATTCATAATTATATCTCGGACTACACTAGTATTCATATTTAAAGTTTTGATAACAATGAACGTATTGCAAACTACGTGTACAGATTTCAATCAATTAAAAACTTAAAATCTAAGACTTTCGATTCAACTTTTATTCTTTTAGTTTCTTATGGCTGTATTTGTTACTCTATCTTCCTCTATTGACCATATGTTGTTGATTGTACTACAGCGAATGTATAAAAACAACAACAAGATCACCAGGTAATATTCAAATTATTGAATTTACTTGTCCTATATTATAAATATCTGCTCTTACATTTATCATCTTCATGATATTGTGATTGTTTCGACGCTGGCGTTGTTGCATTTGGAGCAGTTAATATTCGTACAGTATCATCGATTAATGAACTTGCATTGGATGATAATGAATCAGCTCGAATAACGATCGGAGAAGTTAGAATTGTACCCATTGGTTTTTGAGATAACAATCTTAAAAACAAAGTTGTTTTTTTTCATTTTTAGAAACATATGGCTCGATCCTTCGTTTTTATAAATATCTTACTGATTCTGAGTCTTTGTCGGTGACTGCTTAATATCATAAACGATACTCATTAAATTCTCAATACCTGATGGCTTCGTTTCATAATATTCATTTGAACGCATATTTGTTGGAACGAGATTAATTATAGTTCCATTTTTTCCCGGTGATTTAACGATGGTGGCTGACTTTTTATCTTCATCTGTATCATTATCACTTGAAGTACTTTCATCAATGGATTTCGGTTTCATTGAATTACGTTCTAGATCAGCGCTTAACGGACGAGAATCATCCCATGTTGACTCGCTTGTTTTCTTGCTGAGCAATGGTTGTTGTTGTACCAGAGCACTTAAAGTTTTATTGCTGAGCAATGGTTGTTGTTGTACCAGAGCACTTAAAGTTTTATTGGCTGGTTCCTTAGGTGGTCCTATTGGTGCTGCTGTCCATAAATAATCTTCACTTATTGGTGATTGAACATTTGACATAGATGTTGGTTGCGGTTTAGCAAAATTATTTGCAATTTGCGGATTAACTAAATTCTTAATACCGTTTTGTGCTTTCTTTAAATTATGTTGAACGGCAGCTTCAATTGAATCCTCTTCACTTTCACTTTCACTATCATCCATCTTATCATTGGATCGTGTCGTCGTAAATCCAGCTGTATGATTTAATGGTGATAACGATTGAGTCTTTGGAAAATCTAAGGGTTTTTGTGAAGACCTAAACATATTTCTAGAATGACCTTCGTCATCTTCCGATTGTGTGTCCGATGTATCATCGGATGCACCAAGTTTCTTTGCTTGTTTTATCATTGGATCTTGTTTATTTATGGATGACCTGTCATATGACCATGAAGTTGAATTTGACTGTATCGATTCGGGTTGAGGTAATGAGCGAGCCAGTGCGCTAATGGTGACATTCTTTTTCGGTGATAATGATTGTCCAGCAATGAGAGTTGTCGTTCTAGGTGTTTTATCGATCGAACTACTTTCTGATGCATTATCCGAATCGTCTTGTCGAAGCATTGGTGGGCCAATAGGAAACATTGATGAAAACTGTTTTTGTGGAGCTGATTAAATAAAAACAACAAGAAAGGAAAAAAATTAATAGAAAAGAAAACAACGCACGTACTTGTCACAGGCTTACTGATCAATTTTTCATCAGGCTGCAAGGGTATGCTTTGAATAAGACTTGATACTGTTTGGTTGGTTGGCTTTGATGCATGTGAATTAGTTAAATCAGTTTTCATGGCATTATTTCTGATTAGTTCAGTTATAGTTTGATTTTGTTGATTGTTTGCATTAATTGAATCAGTTTTTATGGGATTAGTTTTGATTAGTTCAGTTAAAGTTCGACTTTGTTGATGGTTTGTATTAATTGAATCAGTTTTTATGGGATTAGTTCTCATTAGTTCAGCTAAAGTTCGATTTTGTTGATTGTTTGTATTAATTGAATCAGTTTTTACGGGATTGCTTCTGATTAGTTCAGCTAAAGTTCGATTTTGTTGATTGTTTGTATTGGTGACTGTCGATGCTGTTCGATCGGTCCATTGATCTGACTGTCTTGACATTTGCTTTGATAAAGACGGCATATATCGATTTGATTGACCTGACGATATATTTTCACTTTCATCATCATCATCATCATGACCATCGTCGTCGTCGTCATCATCTTCGTATGCTGCCGGATTCATAACAACAGGATTGATCTCATGTTCATTTATGGAATCAGATATATTTTGTCGAGGTGACATTTTAGTCCAACCTTGTTGATAGTCATCAATTAATTTTGCACATGCTTCATGATTATTTTCTTTAGCTAATTGATATGCAGTCAATTGTCGTTCGTCGAGGATTGTGGGATTGCATTGTTCGACGATATCAGCTTGAAGTAAAACTTGAATGATTTCATAATTGCCAACACTCGCTGCCATGTGCAACGGTGTTTGCGAATTTCGATTCGTTAAATTTGGGTCAGCTTGTTGTTCATGAGTCTCAGATAAAAGTGAAGCAACAATGTTTGGACTATTGCGTTTCACTGCCAAATGTAATGGTGTCATTTGATCACGATCACGGAAATTCGGATCACACTTTGGAACCGACAGAAAAAGATCAACAAGATCTTCATTTTCAAAATCGATTGCATAATGTAAAGCATTTTTACCATGAGTATCCACAGCATTAATAACTGTACGAAGAAAGAAAGAAAGAAAAAACAAACAAATAGCATATCTTTCGAGGGATACAATATCTGAATTCTTACATGCATCAGCACCTCCTCGTAGTAAAGTCAGACATATTTGATATTGTAGCGGTTGACTTTGATTAGAACTGAGAACAGCTTTAACTAGCGGTGTCCTTTCTTCTTTGTCAACAATATTTAATCGTGCGCCTTCATGAACAAGACGTTGCACTATAGGTAAATGTCCTCGGACAACAGCCAAATGTAACGGTGTCTATTTAAAAAAATAGCAAAAGTATTAGTTATGTTTTTAGAAAAATTAAATCAAATTACTCGTGCTTGTTGATCTTGTGAATCGATTACACCTGTTCGAGCGAGGCGCTCGACTTTTTGCAGATTACCTTCCCATGATGCTTTATGTAATTTATTTTTTTCAAGTTCCTTTGGATTAATATGATACGATGAAAGATTTTCAAGCGATGCAGAAGAACGCATATTGGATGATGTAGCATTTCGTTGACTGCCTTCATGAACAGATGTTTGTGAGCCACGTAACGATGAACGTTTCGATGATGAACCACTAGAACTGAATAAACGTGAAAGAAATTTGGCCATTTTGTTTTTTTTGTCGAATTTTCGTAGTTGTTTTTTATGACATCTAAAACAAGTAATGGAATAAGCGAGCAACACAAACGAAAAAATGAATCGATGTGCAAAGATCAAATGAAAGAAAAAATGGAATGAAAAATGAAAACATAAGGTAAAAAAATGTGAAATATGTTTAATTCATCTTCTGTTACTTTGCGCAAATTAAAAGAATAACAACGTCACGCGCCCTAGGTCTATTTGATTAACCAACCAAACTTACGTTAATATTCATATGAAGATCACTTATTGGTTTTTTTCTTTCATGGGCCGATTTTTCTCATAATTTATTCTAACTAAAAATCTTGATATATGCATGTTTATATATATATATATATACATGCTTTTATATAAATACAAGTTCTTCTTTTTTTTTTCAATGGGTGACCTTCTCTCTTTTTTTCCATCAGATTAAAGCACCGTGTATGACGTAGCGGCACAACGGTTGCTCATGACAATTGTGTAGAAAAGAGAACAAAAAAAACATGAAAGAAAAGTAAGAATGTGAGAACTCTTTTTGCCTTTATCTGAGTATATTGCATATAAATGTGAACACATTTCTTTTTTTTTTATTCTGGCGTGTTTGTCATTGCTAGAGGACAAAAAGCAAGATGAATCCATCATCATCATCATCAATGGCGCCATTAAATTCTGATTATCATCGACGTAGCGCAAATGTACGTTCAAAAATTTTTAAAAATGAAGAGCAACGCAATGCACTCGAAAATAAATTACGTCTAATGTCAAATAATAGTTCACATTCATATAAAAAAAATCAAATTCAACACGTTCAATCATATTTCACACGTCTAAATCAGGAATCTCAACGAGCTGAACAACGTAATTTACAATTACTAAATGAATTAACACAAGCTCAAGAACATTTAAATAAATTACATTTTGATGTTGAAAATTTATTTTCGTTGAAAAATGATTATCTAGCTTATTTAGAATTCAATTATCCTAATTGGCAGAAACCAACATTAACACGAATAAGCACAAATGAGAATAGAAGTAGTAGTGAGTACGATCGTTTAGTACAGTATATGAAACAACAACAACACGATCAATTAGAGAACGATGGAAATCTTCGACAAAGTGGTAAATCATTATAGTCACTAGATGAGAAAAACATAATAAAAGGTTTTTTTTTTCGTTTTTCTTTTCGTTTTTCTTTTCTTCTAGTAGCCATGGTTCGGCAATCTTATGATGTTGATTCATCCATGTTAGTCAAACGTTATGAAGATCAACTGAAAGTCGGATTAGAACGAACAATATCTCCATCAACACCAAATTTAAATAATGAAATGAAAAATTCACCACAAGAGGAATCGTCTACGACTGAATCAAATGAAATAGTCAATGCATCTTCACATTCAAGACGCTATGGTTCACTCCATATGGAATTAACTCGTACTGGTCTTTATTTTTTACTTGATTATATTGAAAATGATTTAAGAGATGCAATAGATAAAAAGAGTTTTTATAATCGTGATCCACCAACAATAGCACAAAAACGAACTATAATTGATATAGCTGATGGTCAACAAAAACATGCCTTGAAAGATCTCGATCCTATAACAACATCAATGGTTATTATTGATCAATTACCATCGACAATACGTCGCACAACAATTAATCAATGTCTATTAACCGACGAGATTCTTTTATTGAATATAAAAGACTTAGATAAAGATATTATTGCAAATATGCTACCGGAACAAGATCGTTCATTATGGTTAAGATTAATAGAACATTTTGCATGTTTATTAAAATTACATACAATGAATTCTACAGATTTAACAAAGAAATTTACGATACCTTTACTACCAACCAATGTTTCGTACGTTCACGATAAAGCTAAAAGTCTTCTGAAGCATGTTATTGAAAAATATGTTGATAAACAATCGTCAAGTTTGGACTATGAAACATCAAACAGTAAAAAACAATCTGTACCAAAGATTGCTCAGACGAATACAACAACAACATCATCGACTAAATTGTTAGAAAAACTAGTGAGAGGCCCTGCATTGGACGACGATGATGAAGAACCAACATCATCATCAATCACAAAAAAGAATAATAAATCACCGAGTTTAACAAAAGCAGTTGAGAAAACAAGTGTAAATAATGATGACGAAGCTTCATTTTTCGAGTAGTTCTTGAGTTTACATAGTTCTTATATTATTTTTTCCTCGATACAAGTTTATATATATATATATATATAAATATTTTATTTGAATGTTTGGTAGATTTGTTTTTTTTTCTTCTATGAGAAAATTGTATTATAGTAGTTATTTGATCGACGAAATAAATCTTATATTTTTTATTTGATTAAATAGAAAACCGTCGAATATGATAGGTTTCATTTATTCGTACTTTTGTTTTTATAAATACAACTATGTAATCGATTGAGTATTATTCTATTCATAAAGACATCATGATACTTCAAATCGGAAATGTAAACAGATATCCAATCATATTTTGAATACCTTAAGCTTCTGTACGATGAAGTAAATTATCATATACTGTAAATTATCACCTATAAGAATTCATCCAGGGGTATTATTGTGAGTTCGAATCAATATGAGTTGTTTATTTGCTTCTACTAAATTAACATACAACGCATACACTTGAGACTAGTCCAGTAGTAAAGAAAGCAAAGGGAGTTAAGCATCCTGTCGGGTATAGATCGAAACTATGACAACTAACTAGTTCGATAGATGTAAAGTACTTGCGTGCGATACGTACACTTGATATTACTAAAAGATAAAGATAGAATAGTATCGAAGTACTGTGTGTGTACTTCAATTGTTCTCAGTGATTTCGTTTTTTGGCTGGTTCTAATAGAGAAGTAAAATACAATGGAAATAGAAGAAAACAGGATACAAGCAGTGCTGTCTATATACAATCTGGCAGTTCTCGTGAATCCTTGAAAAATTTATGATGCACGAATATCTTATATCGATAAATAGAGACAACAATATGCTAGCGTTGAATAAGTTAATCAACAATTATCTACTTGAAGAAAGTGATAAAATTAGTACATGTTAATCAAGTGCAATAGTTATATCAGTATGTAGGCTACTTGTTGAATTGACTTTAGATAGCCAAGGATTTTATCTTTGTGTCAATTTAATTTAAAAGATCTATATCTTTGTGATAAAAGAAAATTTTTCTCAAGACACAATAGTAATAATGAATAAGAAAAACCAAAAAACTTGACTTTCAAAATTAAATGGTTTCAGGGTTAAAACAATTGACTCTTAACTACTTGCAGTCTACAATTATCTTTAAACCTTCAACTATTCAAGATTTAACCTGAGGAATTCTAAATTATATTCATTTATTCCAATTTGAAATTCACTCGGCAAGGTAAATCTAAAACTAATGTGACTGCAAACAAGGTTCTCGACGAAAGAGAGAGCCTGTTTAATTTATCTCATTGAATCATATGTATTAAAAACGAGTATTACATACGATTGTTTCGAACCACTACGAATATCTCATCTACGGATTGAACGTAATCCAAAGTTTTATGTAGAAATGATTCTTAGAACTCAAGAAACTGAATTACTTTTCTGCTTTTTCGAAAAAACGAAACACAATCACACAATGATTCTTTTTACTTCGATTTCATATGATACAATTTTTACCTCAAGCTTGCAAAAATTATTTACACTAATTTTCTATTAAAGCATGGCTTCAAATGTATGCATCTGCATAGAGACCCATTTTCAATGTCAAAATCATAAACACATCACTTGATTATGACAAAAAAACGAGGCTTCATGGAAGAAAGTTTGTAGTAGGCATATTAAATTTTGTCCGGCTTCAATAAAAGATTGACAGAAGAGATCTAGTCCTGATAAGTTTTTACACATTCAATTGCAAGGGGTTTGATTGAAATCTTTATAACGAAAGGTGAATATAACAATGTCCATGATGCATTGTCAAATAGGAAAAAATGGATAAGTCATCTAAATTGTGTAAAAAGTTGTCAACCGAAAATTTCTTTTCAATTTATAGAAATTCATTTTTCTTATTTTTGAACTAATAAAAACATGATTTGGGTCTATGTCATTCATAAGTTAGAAATCTACCATGAAAATAAAAAACTATTCGAAATTGAGCACTTTCATTTTCAAGACTTACTCAGTTACATTATCATTTCGGAGAAAACAAGATGTTAACTTCTACTATTAATGAATTATAATCTCCAGTTGTCACTAGACATTATCGTCGTAGTACATGTCATACGGTTCTTCTCTTTTTCTTCTAAATTCAACGCACGATTAGAGTATATCATTTTAATAGAAATTTCGAGTACGTAATCGATACTAATCAGACGAAGTACTACAACATTGATATATATGAGAACATGACAAAAAACCTTTGAACTGATATTGTGATCTGAAACGTGCGAATGAGTGCACATTTTTTTCTTCCCATGCACATGTTTAATACATACCTTTATATTTATTAGATTGATATTATGAATCACGATAAAACTGTCTCTATTCGATTTCGATTATATGTTTTCCTCGTTCGATAAAAATAGAAAAGAAATTAGCCTTAATCGTGCGTCATGAATATTCCTCAAAGTAATCAGTACGTGGAAACTCATTCAGCTAATAAATATCTGTAGACTATAGATTGTTGTTTTCACTATTCAAGTTCAATAAATAGTTGTAAGGGAGTTGCATAAAACCAATAGTTCTCTATACAGACTATTCAATCTTAAGACACTGAATCATTACTACGAGAGCAGCGGTTTTCTTAATACTAGTATGTATACAATATGGCAGGTCATCGAAAAACTACTGAAATCAAGAACTCTGTCAAACTACAAATTCATGTTATTGACATTTAGATATTATTTTTACTCATAATAATTGGTTCAAAATTATGAATTTTTTATATGATCTTTCATTAATACAATTGTAAATGTTACGAACAAATAGAAATTGAAAAAACTAACGAGACTGGTCTGTCTTCATAATGAAATCTTCTTTTCAACTTTTTCCCCATCCTTCAATTTATTTCGAACATACTTTATGATTAATTTTTTGTTCCAGTTAACGAATGGTTATCAAAAATAGTTGAATCATTTGGTTGGACAAAATCAGTTTGAAAGAATAGTGGAATTATTTCAAAATAGCAAAAACGATTTTCATATTTAGACTATGTCGTTTGACTTTACAATGTAACGATGTCATTTTATCAAGATCGAAGATAATTCGATAACATTTTAGAATCAAGGGTAAAAGCTCAACAGAATCTTTATTATTTAAGTCCATAGCATCATGAAAATTATTTTGTTTTTCATGATTATCGACAGTGTTATTAATCATAAAGCGTAAATACGAATCGTTAAAAGTTTCAGTTTATTATTTTAATAAATTTCTACATATTTAATTTTGCAGCAGTTAACTTTGATTACAGTTAAGGATAATATCTAAATACCAGTGTGCGTATACTGAGCAAAATCAAAACCATTGATTTATCGTTTGAGAAAAATGGTCCGATTAGATTTGTTCGAGAGAGACACTAGACTTTTCAGTGATTACCATCCCACGATATTTTGTGTAATTAACTTTTTTTTCCAGTGCTTTTGGATTAATATAATACGATGAAAGACTTTCAAACGACCCAAAAGGTCTTTTATTCGATGATGTACGTATGTGCTGATTGCTTTCTTGTAGAAATGTTTGTGAATCTCTTTTTACTTGTTAATTATGAAAGAAATTTCGACAGTGTATCAATGTTTTTGTCGAACTTCGATTCGATGGTTTTTTTTTAGAACTCAAACAGGTCGTACAACACGTATGCAATACAAACAAAAATTACATCGACGTTTCGTCTCTGAAATTTTAAAAATGAACATGAAAAATGTCAATCGTCGAAAAACCATTTTACATTCTACTTCATTTTTTCTTTTAGAATACTTTGTAGAAAAATAAAAATGATTATAATGCCATAGAATTCAAGTCTATGAGATGAGGGTCGATGTTCGAGCCTCAACTTAAATTTTATCCAGTCTAAGAAGTAGTACATGTTAGCAATATTCGTCATTGTAGTTTGAAGTCATGTAGAAAACTGTCGAGTTCGTGTATAATCTCGAGTTGAGTCTATATAGTTTATTTTATCGACCTTTGACCGAAAAACAAAGAGCTACTGCTCAAATTTCTTCTTTCTATACAGTGTTTTCTTTTTATTGACGTTTATTTGCCGTTTCATTCTCATTCAAATACGAAATTTAAGATGAACAACACATACTTCTTGGGGATATTTTCAACAACTTTCATTGACTAAATAGATAGTTTTCCAGTTACTACATCTTTTACAAAAATATAGAAGCTATCTGATACATCAGTAATTCTGCTATGGATTAATATGGCACTGTGCCCCCTTGCGAATGTATTCGTCTACCAACCATATGCATACAATTATGTACGTTGGCTGGTATAAGAAAAACATACTAGATTATGTGTGATACTTGTACTGAAAAAAGAACCAGCATCTTAATGCCGAAGTGTCATTTATGACTACTTATAAAATGATTAGAACTTGATTTTATGCCAGAAGTTATTGTGAAAATTCGATATTTATATCAATCAGAACCAATGTGAATGATGTACCAACATAAAAGTGTCAACAAAAATGTAATACATACGACTGATGTATGTGAGAGTCGTGTTAACGTCTACGATGTGTTTTTATTTGCTTATTGTTAGAATCAGATAACTGGACCAAATATAATCAAACTAGCCAAGTGGGGCAATCTGTCAAGGTCGTAAACACAGTGGGTTGACGAAAAGATTTCAACTGCAAAAATTTAAAGATTATAATCGTCTATAATCTTAATCAATTGCTTGAAATCATTGTAAAAGAAGTGAATTATTCAAATAATTTTTATAAATTTCATTCAATATTGAAGTGACGAAACAAATTATAATTCAGATTGATCTCTTAAACATACATCACTTATTAAAGTAATATTGATTGGCAAGAAAATCATTCTGAGAGTAATTCATCACAAATAACTAGATACAGTTAGAAGAAATTATAGTTGATTTAATAATTCGAGTCGATAAGAATTTTTCGTTTTGAATTTTTTCATTCCGTTATTAGACTGTTCATTAATGAAACAACACATACTTATTTGTGTAAGGTGATATGACTTAAGTAAGAACATATCATGAAAACATGATTAAGAGAAAAGTAACACGAAAATTAAACAATCAACAATGTTCGAGAGCTGAGAACCGATTCGTAGACATTTATTGGAAATGTTGAGTTGAAAATCGACAAAGAACATCTTAAAAATTATCCACATTCGTTTAGATATACATATTTATCTCATAGTTACTAGAACATCATATAATTGTTCAAGTTCAATTTCATACCTCATGCTAATAGACAATCGAATGATAAAAAGTTAAAATCTTACTTTCGGACGCGACTATGATTGGTGCTCACGTGTGGTAACTATATATGGTTTGCTTTTGTTTATTCCTAGAAGTTCCCTATATGCTCATAAAATATTGAAATCAGAACACTTTTTTTTCAAAATATTCTCGCATGCGATAATAGCATGCATAAACATGGGAAAATTTTCATCGTGCTTAATTGAAAACATAGTTTACTCTATGATGCGTGTACATGCTATATTTTCCGTGCGGATAGGCTATTTTCTGTAAGCTTTTGTGTTTGATTGAATTGTTGAGAAAAAAATATTTTCAAACATTATTTTATTCCCGATGTTGATGTAGAAAAAACCCGGTTCATTTACTCTTTAAACTATGAAGAAATGAAAATAAATACTGTGTCTGGCTTTTAGAACAAGACAGATACGTGATATGCTTTTTCTTAATATGAAGGATAATTAGAATTTATTTATCAAATAAAAGAAAATTACTTTTTTGTTGTGCGACTGATTAAAAAACAATGCTGACTAAGATCAAGTTTCCATGTGTAATTTGCATACGTAAATCGCTTTTTAAATATTTCTGCTGTAAATTTCATTGATATCAAATTTTCATTTCTATTCTTACCTTAATTCTTTATATCTGCACTAATTCAAATGCTTCTACCTTTGCTTTTGTCATTTCCAAGCCACCACAGACTTGACATTTAGAAAGAGTCACATTTTCTAAGTGAGGCATATGCATAGCGGAGGTTGGTGTCTGAGAAAAGAAACAAACAAACAGAAGAAGAAGAAGAAGAAAAAACATTCTAAGTAGGCCAATTTTCATCTTTCATATCGTTCTATCAGAACATGTAATTCATTATTCTATGCATCTCTGCATCCTATGTATGTATACAGTGGAACAGAAAATTTTTCCTTTCTCCTTCTACGAAGCCATACACTTTATTTTTCACACTAGGTAGGGAACCCTTGAATGCACAAAACAGTCTGATGACATATCATAGAAAATTTCTAATGTTAAAATAGTGATCTCGTCTTATTTCATGATTAGAGAAAAACTATTCGAAACAATTAGAACATTCTCATCTTAGTGATTTAGAATGATAGATTTTAATATGTTGGATCTATAATTATTTACGAAATCGATATTTTTATTTCAATGAATTTCCTCATTAGATTGAAAATATAGAACTATTTACAACATAAACATGTCAATAAATATACTAGCATTTTATAACTGAGAAAAATAGTGAAATTAAAATAACTAATATACAGTACTATTTATCTTGCAGAAATCAATATACGATGATCCTAATTAAAAACAGTCTTTGATAACATAATTAGAGAAACACAGTATAAGAGGTTTTAAGAGATTCGTGATATTTTGATAGTAACAGCTGTTATCTTTCTAAGGGTGACCACGCCTATCCTAGTTCTTGGTTAGTTGTGCTGGTTTTAATTCTACGTATGATTTATCGTAGAACGATCCAATTCGATAGAACTTACTAACTAAATAGGTTTACGCTATTGCTAACTAGTTATTCGCAGAAAATTTTCTCATGAAGGTCGAGAATATTCTACAATCTTTGAGTATTCTCTTTAGCGTTGTCAACGTATTGTAAACTGTTCGAGACGACATCTATGTATGAAATAATTAATTGCTTAATAATACAACGAATGGAATGAAACAGAACGGTGCAAATAAAGAGTTCTTTCGATCGATTAGGAAAAAAGATTTTCATTGTACTACAATTATTATAGAGAGATAACGACATAAGCGCCCACCACCTTACGTTGGTTTGGTAAGTGTATTTACTGAGAATAGTTTTTTTTCTCACATACATCTGATTGAAACAAGATCAAGGATAATATAACTGACAAATTATACTAGCGACTTTTTCAATTTATTTATTTATTTTTTTTGTATCGAAAGTCTATTTCAGAAAAAGGCTATAAAACTATTTCAATGTTCATAATTAAGTTTCTAAAGTTGACTATTCGATCTTTTCAATCTACGATTGAATTTTTTGTACTCATCATTGAAAGAAACTGCTGTTTCATTCGTATTGAATTATGTTTAGTAATCAATATGAATTTCGTGCGTTGTTGTTTTTGTTTTCAACTATGCACACGTACTTGTTTTGTCGAACGAACACACATTCCAAGCATGATTAGCTATAGAATAGATGGTTGTTTTGTATGTTATTAATGGCTCTCATGAGAATGAGTTTTACAATAAATTCATATTTCTCATGGTATTTGACTGATAAAGCGACGATAATATTACATGGAAGACTATAAATGAAAGTAAACTAGACATATTTGACGTAATTTGGTAGTCGTGAATTAAATATAATATTTGAAAAAAATCTTGAAAAACAAAGTTAATATTAGGACGAGAAAAAGAATCGATCGGTGAATATTAATTTCTCCTCGACGAAGAAAAAAAGTAACACATAAATATTCATTGTAATTATTCGACATGATTTGTTTTTTTCGATTTATATGTAAAGTATAGATTACAAAAATAATATTTTTGTTAGGAAAAAATAAGATACAGAGTGAGGAAAGAGAAAGTCTAAATGTCAGGATTGAATCTGCATAATGGGAAAACGTGACAATATAATGTTTCTTATTTGAAGTTTATTAAAATAAATGATTCATGCACCATTAGAATAATATTTTTACATGCGATTTTCAAATCTAAAATGTACCATAAATTATACTGTAACGAAATTCAATTCATAGAATATTCATATTCATGATTTTAGAATACACTATGACCTATGATTGAGAGATATCAACTGCTGTATGTTTGCAATCATAAGAATACGATTTTAAGTTTTCGTAGAAGAAAGACATGACTGTTAATTCATTTTGTCTTTGAATTGAAATGTCTAAAGATCATTGTTTACATCAAATTCACGAAAAAAAATAATTATTATTATTATTTCAGATTTTATCATTGTCGAAGTAAATTAGTTGTTTATCAATGAGGCCTATATTCAGCTAGTGTTATCATTAGTTGAATCATGATTCTAAAAAGTTTTCATTCGATGAAACATGTTAAGCAATGAAAACGAATGTGAATTTCATAGATGTAATTGAAAGAGTGATGAGTATCATCGAAACTTTAGAGCAAGGTGACCTCGAAATCTTTGGTGCGAAGTTTTAAAACTAAAATTATTTTTTCTTTGATATGTAATCGAATGAATCTATCGATTGATTATAAAGATAGTCTTCATCGAATGATAACATCTTTCAGAAACTAAAAGAATTCTAGTTAAGATTAGAAGACGTTCCATGAGTAGGTCTCTTCCAGTGTCAATATGCAAGTGTATAAAAAAAACATTTGACAAAAGGTCAAATTGATGTCGAATAAGAAAATTATTGAAATGTTAATAGATGCAATTATGATTGTATTCCATGACTTGACAATTTTTCTCATAAGGTTGTTAAGCATCATAGTCATTCTAAAATGAAAAGAGTTAAATAACTCAAGTCAAAATGTACTAAAACATATAATAAATTAGACTTCGTTATTTGTTTTTTCTTTCTATTATTTTAACATCTATTTTTCTTTCTATACATATGTATAATGCATTGCTTTAGGTGAATTATGAATGACAAATATCGTAAATAAATATTTATCGATGATATCTTATTCAATAATAAGCATTTGTTTATTTTCTTTTTGAATCTCAATGCTTATTTGCACTTGTCCCAACGATGCTAGAAAAAACAAAATTCTGCTCGGTAATAATTAATATGCACATAACTACATTGCTAATTGCGTATTTGCACAATTTCTCATCTATTTTGTTTTTGAAATTCTTAGAATATTAGCACGCATTATGATGTATGCTTTTATAAATAAAGCTTAGTTTTGAATAAGTTACATAGTATAAGAATATTAGACTAGAAATTTCAACTAGCATTGTCAAAAGAAAATATCAGTTTGTGTACCGTATTCATTGTTGGATTGATTAATGTCTAATGGATTTATAATGATAATTGCAAAAGTACAAATTTTTTTCCTTTATGCCGAATAAGTTCCTTCAATCATAGTGTCATTTGATGAATGGATTCACTGATGCTTATGCCAAAATCATAAGTACACAGTAAGTACTCAATTTTCATAGAACTCAAACTCATGTTCGCCATAAGTACTGATCATTTGGTTCATCGAACTTAAATAATTAAGAGCGAGTATGTTGATCGATGACCATCAAATTTTAATGTTGATAGAAATCTTAAGTTACTCGTCTTAGATGAATTTTGTGAACATTCTATCTGTTCACAAGATTAAGCAAGAGAACTCGAATCTAATTCATGAATAAAATTCATTGCTTCTTAATAATTAGTCACCAGTGACAGTTCACTAGACAATGAATGTGTATGTGTCTCGCATCACTCATTATTAGCTATTAAAAAACAGATACGAATTAAGATCAGCATAGAAAACATTCCTACTGTAAATTAGTCAGTTCAATTGCAATTGAATCGATAGTTTACTGCCAGGTAAAAGGCCAATTGATTCTTAATCAACTTCAATTGGCCTGCAAACCAAAATATGTTTCATGTCATAGTTCTTTCAGATTTAATTTTATTAAATATTTATGAGAAAATAAAACGATAAAAATTCTGACGGAAATTACGGAACTGAATAATCTTTGGCATTGATCAAACATTATTTTTTTTTCTCAAAACATTCGAAATATACCAGATATGTCAGAAAGATTCTGATAGAATTTATCGAAAGATATTTCGAGTTAGTTTTTACAATCGTATGTGATGTAATGATTGAAGAAGAAAAAACAAGGGATGAGAATCAGATGAGCAGAATGTTTCATTTGCATTTAAACAACAAACTGAACTATCATTCTTATGTAATTTTCTTCTATGATATTCTAAAAACGAAAAATAATTTCAATATTCATTCTAGCAATCAAAGTAATGTATTTACATAAAATTGATTTCCCTACTCGATCATCTAAGGCGATTATCTTTCTACGTTTGACACAATGCATGAAACCTTTTCTTTTCCACATACACATTCATGATTATATATATATATATATATATTGAACAAGACTGAAGTCAAATGTTTACTTGTTTTTGAAAGAAAATCATCCATAAATATCAGTATTCCTTCTTGAATAAAACTAGGCATTTGTCTCATGAGAAATTTAGAACTTGCTTTTATTAGAAAATTACATGTTTCTTAGGTCCTATCATATTCTCCTCTGAAACATAACGTAACATAATAATATTTAATTAGCATGAGTAATAAGATAATCAACAGTGAATAGACAAATCTAAGATGAATATGATCTACATGATTTCGTTGTTTTTCTCTTTTTTTCATCTATTAGAAACTATTAAATAATATGATTGCTAGATTTGTATTATTAAATTTCAATAGCGACGTCATTTGTTCTTAACTTGGGAATACGAACGGGCATCATGCCACATATTATTGCTATGTTAAAAATAGCCAGCTCACATATCAATTGTAAAAATCCACCATGTCGAACTCGAAAGAAACCATCTAACAAAAGAATGACTATTCACTTTAGTAGATTCGATATTTCTTTTTCTATTTTTAATGAGATTCAGAACGAATATATGACAACAACGAATTGTGTATGGAAAAAAACACGAGATACCATACCAGTCAAAGACAACATTGATACAAAACAGAGCACAAATAGTAATGTTTTATCACTTTTATAGTTGTAATGTGGGCATAAATATTAGTCTTATTCAAATAATATGAAATGCTAAGAATATATTTTTCTTTTAAGATTAACATAAGTTCACTAGTTTTTATTGAATTTTGTAGTGTATATACGATTTGACATCTAAGAATAAGTATATGACGTGTTTCTTTCGTGTCCTTTTATTATCAGTATGTTTTGACTCAAGTTAAATAGAAAATTCAAATTTCTTTTTGAGAAATGAAAATGCAATTCAAATCAGCTTTTTTGTCAATAGAAGAAATGAAAAGAAAAATATGATTTTTTTTCTCTTTACTATTTTGTACTCGAAGTATGTCCAGGCATTTGCGAATGTTCTCTCACTTTTTTTCTCGATTGGTTTGTGATTCTTTGCAAATTTTATTTATTTATTTTTTCTTACATCAACTGTCCTTACCGCCAAGAAAGTACAATGTAATCTATTAAATTTGGTGTCCATGTCAGTCACTCAAACTAGGAATCTATGTAAGAGAGTACACTCGTATGTCGGTGATGTCTCGAAAATCGACAACTATGAGATCGATAGAACAAACAACACATGAGATAAGGAGAGGGAGAGAGAGAGGAGACAATGAGAAAAAGAAGCCAAAGCAGTACATATCTTTGTTTTTCGCTCCCTTTTGTTATTTTCTTTCATAAGCACGTAGCCAAATACCTATCAAAAAAAGAAAAAAAGTATGCACAAAAGAAAAAAGAATCGGCATGAGATGTGCATGTATTTAAGTGATTGTGCCGGCTTATTATTTTGTGTTTTATTATATTGTTACGTTATCGAGATGAATTGTATGTTTTTGTTGTTTTCTCTGGTTTCATTCTCTTGATGAGAACAACAAGAGTAATCAGATCATAGTGATATTATTTTTCCATATTTTAGATACTCAACATTGTTATTTTGTGACATTTTATATATTTTTTTTCTTCGCTGAAAAGTCTTTCTTCTTCTTGTCCGTTTTTTTAACAACTAACATTAAACTATTAATTTAACATAAATCGATGTATGCACAGTTTTACTGAACTGTTTCTTTCCCGGCTATATTGACTTATCGTCGCTCATCGAGTTGATGAGACGTTTCGACAGAATTCTGTCTACATTAACATTAACACCATCACATGTCAATAATCGTCTTCGAATTGTGTCAAATATTTCAAAAATATTATTAAGATTTGGCGACATTACCTAGAAATAACTTGATTATATTTATTTAAAAAGATACAAACAAAAAAACTTATATTTCCTTACTACTATATATCTATATTACATACATACATACATACATATATATATTTTTTTTCCTTCTTTTGTGTCCATTCGTTTGCTATTATTATCATTGTATCGATCTAAATTTACGTTATTGACTAATACATCGCACAGAATATAAAAAAACAAAATCGTTGACAAAGAATAACAAGCATGCAGTCACCTAGACATAAAGAACATTATCATAAGCAAAAAGAAAGAACAGAAGAAGAGGAGAGTCCAACAACAACTATAGAAGAAGTCGTAGAGCCAGAAAAACAAATAGTTGAAACAGGCGATCCAACAGCACTTTCGCAAGCAATTAAAAACAAGAAACGTGTTCATTATCCTCAAATTAACGGAGATCATTCAACAATAGATAGTGGGAAGACGGATAGTCTTAAGGAAAATCACGATACTTCTACAGGTATAAAAAATGCAGAAAAAAGAAATAAATCAAACAAGAAATATTTTTCAAAATTTTGCTTTTATTTAGCTGATCTGTATTCTAAAACAAACAATGGCTCATCAAAACAGCTGACAAGCGGTGATCATGTGATTCCAATAGAAACCGAACGTTGTTGTAGTTGTTGTTGTTATTCAACGCCAGGACCATTACGTCGACGTTTCAAACGGTTTTTAACACCATGGCGAGAATTCATCGAATATCAATCAAGTTGGAGTTGGGTTATATTAGTTGCTTCATTTTTAACATATTCCATTGGTGAAGCATTAACATCAGTTTTTCCAATATTATTTGTTGCTTTACAAGATGAATTTCCTGATCAAGGTTCATCACGTGTTGCTTTAGTACAATCAATGATGAATGCTGTACCATGTCTAGCTGGACCCATAGCATCAATATCAACAACAAGATTTGGTTATCGTAAGACAGCTATGCTCGGAGGATTCATCGCTTCAATATCATTGTTAGCAACATCGTTTGCTCGTCGTCTTGAATATCTTTATATAACAATGGGTATATGTTATGCATTTGGAAATTCATTAGTACTTGTTGCAACTGTTGTTGCCGTAACAGAACATTTTGAAGCGAAACCATCATTTGCATCTGGTGTTACAATAAGCGGTATGTAAAATATATACACATATATGTGAGAAAGTAAAAACTGCAATGTTCGTTTGGTTCTGTTACTTTTCTTTCAAAGGTGGAGCATTTGGACAATGCGTTTTTGCTATCGTATTACAAAAATTAATTGATAAATATGATTGGAATGGTGCGATGATGTTATTTTCTGGCATTGTTTTATCAATTGTAGCTTTTGCTGCTCTCTTTCGAGAAGTTGAATGGGATGAAGAAGATTATGAAGAAGAAGAAGGTCAGTATCTTAGCTTTTTTAAACGAAAACAAAAGATAAGATGAAACTTAATCACATATTTGAAAATTTAGTTGAAGAAGAAGAGATTGAAAATGGAAATGAAACACTATCAACACCATTAGCACAATCGGAACCATCAGAAGTTCCAGTTGAAACTACAAATCTTATTGTCACAAATCAAGAAACACAAGAAACAATTGCAAATGGAGAGACAGATACTTCACCACCGGACCATAGGCCATCGATAACAGATGATCTATTTTTTTATGATCATTTTAGAAAACAAGAATTATTAGATCAATATTCAAAATCTGAAATATGTTTAACATCAGCTATTCGTGAACATTTGGAAGATGAATATCGTCAACATCGTATTGAACTTGAACTTGAACAAGAACAAGAACAGAGAACTTTCAATGAACCGAAACTATCATCATCAACAACACAGATTGAACAAACGGATGAAGTGATTCGCGCTACTGAAGTACCGCCTATTCCAGAACGATCCAATAGTTGCAAGTATGTTTTAAAATGAAGAAGTAATTTAACAACATGTTAAATCTAAGATATAAGATTAAAATAAGTTTTGAAGAATTCGTCTGAACTCCAACGGTACTAAAATAATAACAATACGAGTATTGTTGTTTTCCATTTTTTTTTCTTGTTGTTTCATAGCTCGAACTATTCTTCGCACCAGCAAATTCTATGCCCATTGCCTCCTTTTTCAATTAATTTGCCATGACGATAAAGATCTTCTTCGGATGCTTCTATCTCCTACTGCTTAAATGAGAAATTCTTATGGACTTCTCAACACTGAATTCTTCTTTCAGCTCGAAGATTACATCTTACTAGATAAAACTAAGACGAAGCCTATTCATTAATTTATATACATATATTTATTTATTCATAGAAAACAGATTTCACCTTTTCTTTTTCTATTTTTCTTCATTTGTCTAGGGATTTACCATTAAGTGACAAAACTCCATTTACAGTCGATAAATCGATTCCATCAATTGTACCCACATCAACAACAAATAATTCTCGTAAAAGTCGTTCACATCATCGCCGTCCACGTCGTTTATCAACAAATGGACCACAAGATAATAAACAGTTAATTTTCTATTATCCATTTCATCATCAACATCATAATGTGCCAGTACCAGCCGGTAGTAGCTCACGTGCACATTCATCTCATCATCATCACCACCATCACCATTCATTACATTTCAATCGTGGCAATCTTTCACAATTAGCATTATGTTCAAAAAATATATATAATTATGAAAGTGTATTAAACATGTGTAAATTACAATCATTACATTTTTCAATTGATCGTAGTTTAAGTTTACCAAATTTATATTCACCGATCATAGCCGGTAAAAGACGTCATCGATCATTGACTGTACCGAAAAATATCGAAGCTTATTTAAAAGATGAAGAAGAAGATGAAGATGAAATAAAGAAAAAGAATGTTTTCAAGCAAATTTATCATGATATAAAAAAATTATTACGTGTCTTACGTATATTACCATTTCTGTTACTTTGTATATGTGTTACAATGATAACGATTTTTTACGATGCAACATGGACATTTCTTATTGATTATATGAAAAAGAATGATTTATCAGCTGAAAAAGGTTCGCATTTAATTTTAGCTGTGGGTATAGTAGCCATCTTTGGTGAAATTGGCTATGGATACATGGGAGATTCGAAAAGGTAAATATTTTTCAAAAAAAATTAATTTAAAAAAATAAAGGAATTAAGTAGAATCACAGTCATAGTAAGGATGGTAATTTCAAAGTATTGTCTTGTTTCTTTTTATTTTCTTTTTGAATCTACTTATGAATTATTCGTGATGACGTGAAACAAGTATGATTGTTTATTCATAATATATGTTGTTTTTTAACGGCATATTTATCCTTGAATTATTCTTCAAATAATTTTTTTTTGCTTTCCTTGAATAAACATGACTGAAAATTATTTATTCTCAAGTTAAACAAATACATAGAATAATAATAATAATGATAATAATATTGTTTTTGTTTTTTCATATTAGTTTGAATTATAATTTGTTCTCGAGTCTAATTAATACTTAGGTTTTTTGTGCAAGCACAATAGCAGATAAAAATAGTTGACCTCTATTATGCTCTTTCCAAGTATTAGTGTCGTTTATGAAGTAGCCCTCTACTTTAGAATATATACTTGTGGCAAGAAAAACCCTTGTCACAAGAATCGACTAGCCCCTGTATCGGTTCATATATCTATTAGAGATATAGTTCACACATGCTTTTCGTTATGGAGAATACATCAAAAGAAAATATGCACTCAAAGCGTTTTCCTATGTCATTTTGTTATTCTACTACTGTTATCTTTCTTTTTTTTCTAGCTCTAAGGGCAATTCCATATGTCTAATGCCTATTACTAAATACAGTAACATTACACTACAAGCTCTCAGTACTTAGAAAGCTCGAGCTTGATTTCATTTAATGATAATAATCCTAGTCCATTTCTGATGCACTTATTGTTCTATGAAAACTTTCAAATAATCGTGCAAAATCTACAAATGGTCTTCGTCATGAGATATTTTCAAAAAAATCTGGATGATTTTCTAATTCACATTAAAGTATACTTGTAATAGACATTATTTTGAATGAAAACTGTCAGATGAATATACGTGAAACAGAAAACGAACACAAAAGAGCAGTAACCGTTACAAAATAGCTAGTGCACATTTGATCTATCAAGGATACATTGACGATTGCACAAACATCAATTATATAGCACTTTATGTTTGACAGTTAATCGTCTTGCAAATAATATTGATGCTGATATTACCAATGAAATATTTTCACTCTATTTATAGGATTTCCCCACTTCATGTATATGCTTGTTCATTATGTGTGGCCGGTCTTTCTCAATTACTCATTCCACTTGCCATTAAAAAATATTCACTTTTAATGCCACTTATGCTGTTTACTAGTTTTTTACAAAGTGCACAAGAAGTACTAATGCCAATATTATGTATTAAATTTGCTGGCATTCAAAATTTTACAAATGCATACGGTATGTTACTTCTTTGTCAAGGTATTTCATCATTAATTGGACCACCAGCACTTGGTAAGAATTCGAAAATGATGATAGAAGAACAACTATGAATGAATATTTTGTTTTGTCTTCTTTTCTTTAATTAAAAAAAAACACATAAATAGGTATTGTTGCTGATCTTAATTCATATGCTTTAACATATTTCGCCATTGGTATTGGTACATCAGTTGCAGCAGCACTATTATTTACAATGCCATTAGTTCAGAAATTTTATGAATTTTTAACATCAAACTCAACAGAAAAAAAAACAAATACATTAGTTACTGCAAGTAATGGCGATCTACCAGTACCACCAGTACCAATTAATAATCACTTAGTGGAACAATAGCTAATTAAAATAAATACATGAAATATTTTCTCGCGTCTTTTCTTTTCCTTCGTATTATGATTTTCTTTTTCATATTAGCTAGTCAGATAAAAAGATGGAAATAAAAAAAAAATAACACATTGAATTCTTATGAACAAAAAGAAAGAAAAGATAATTTGGTGTTCTTATGAACAGTGCTATTAGTTTATTTAATATAATAATAATAATATCGTTTGTTTCGTTGCGTTTTTCTTTTGGTTTTTGACTTGTTCTTTTCAGCTTTTCTTTCCTATGATGAACAGCAGACGATTAATTGATAAAGATCTGTGTTTGAAAAGTGTTCTTTTTCTTTTTTCTTTTTTCTTTTTGTAATCTGTTCTGCTTCGTGTTATTTAATAAAAACAAAAACAATCTTCTCATTTTCAATATGATGATTATCTTGTTTTTAGTTTAAACATTTTTCCTTTTTGGAATATGGCAATAGCCAATGAATTATTATCATTGGTACGACCTTGATATTAAGTTGTCGATGAAAATAAGTAAGATTTTTGTCTTAGTTCGTCATTGTTGTTAGTTGTCCATGGATTTCCATATTGATACGGTACGATTTCCGAGAGAACCTTCTTCAATGTACTCTTCTTATTTCAATAATACGTTTTGCCTCGAGCTACCAAATAGTGTTCTTAAGACGATTCTCGAAAGCTTTTAAATTGCACTAGTGTGTTGTGACCTTACTATAAAAGCAGCCGAGTTTTTAGTAATTGTCGTCTTTTCGAATTGTATGCACACACAAAACTCAACTGAACTACAATCAATTATAATGAAAAACAGAAGTTCGATAAAGATTCTCGTACGGTAATCAAAATTTCAAAAATATACAGTTTGTGTGCATCGTTCATGAAAATAAGTCTCTATCTAGATGAAACGTTTGAATAATTGTAAATCTGATTATGTGAATAAATGTTATATAGTTCAGGGATCTATATGAAGAAATTTTTCGGTCAAGATTCGTAATATTGAACTGAATAAAATCATTGGATCATCTAGAATATCGATGTAGTACAATTGAGTTAGTTTAGTTCAATTCTTGAAGGATATTTCTTAGACAACAAAAATCGTATCGTTAGGGAAAACCATCGTTGAAATCGGAAGAAGAAATCTTATGAGGTTACATGGTTACAGAAAAAAAAAATTAATTAGCAAAATTAGAAGAAAGAAAAAAAGAAATTTTTTAATGAGAGTATTATTAAATAAATGGTGGAATAAAAGAACTGTATATACAGTATTTGAAATAGTTTCCTAACAATAAGAATCAGAACAATTAAACTAATTGTTCTGACTCAAAAACTAAACATAGTATTGTCATCGATTATGGCAACTTTATGCCATTGAAATTTTAGCTCAGTTATTAATCAGTCTGGCAACACACAAACTTACTTTTCAAGTTTTTTTAAAATCTTGTCACTTTATAACATATGCACATTTCTAAGACATGAAAATAATGTCTTGATTGATTTCTTCACATAGATGAGAATCCAAACACTTCTCATTTACTTTTCTAGGTTCCATGTCAATGGTGCTCAATTCATATCAACTATGCATCATTTTAACAAACCATCATTTATTTAACAATGCCAGTAGACAATTGGCTTATTTTAGCTTTAATAATGATATTTGCTTCCATAATATTATGTGGTCTTCTACCGTTGACAGTTCGTTTATTGATCGCTCGCCGACGTTATCTTCGTTATCTTGCTGAATTTCAAGATATAGCATTCACAAATCCCGATGTATTCGTCAATATAAACCTATGTCACAATGAAGATATTCAATGTCATAAACATACAATATTATATTCAAGTTTACCGTTTATTGATGATCTAATTAATGATGAAGACACGTTTGTTTAACGAAAATAAAAATATTTTCTTCTTTTTTTTTGTCTTTCTTCAATGATCTTGAAGAGAATCCAAAAACCGAATAAAACTTAATTTTATAAAAAAATAAAATAATTTAACAATTTTAAATATTTATTTTAGATAAGATAAAATTGAATCATGCTCGAATGGAATCCTAATTTATTAATAACATTTTTCTGGCTTTCATTAACAGCCGGAATACTTTTGCCTGGCATATGGTTGCTAATTGATTGTAATATAAATTTTTCAATAATTAACATTATTCTTCAACGTTTTTTTGTTCATGACGAATTAAAAAATCGTGGTTCTATATCAAAATCCTATTATATACATTTTTATATTATTGGTTCTATCATAAATGTAATTTTATTGATTTATCATCTGTCATATTTTCTTCTATTTATTTTGTTTCTTCTTCATATGTCTCGTCGTTTATATGAATGTGTTTATGTACATAAATATCATTCGAAAATGAGTTTTTTATATTATCTTTTTGGTTTAATACATTATCCATGTGTTGGTGTAACAATAATTATTGATTATAAATATTCGCATACAAATATGACATTTCCGACATATTGTTTTGCTTTAATAATTTTTTTATATTCAAGTTATATACAATATAATGTTCATGTGACATTATCAAATATGAAACGTTCGCAACATGATATGTATCCAATTCCATATGGTCATTGGATATTTAATTATTTATCTTGTCCTAATTATATAGCAGAAATTTTTATTTATTCCTCATTTTTCATTGCAAGTCATCGAACATCGGCGATGGCATCTGTATTTATTTGGATATTCATTAATCAATCGATATCGGCTCTATTGATTCATCGATGGTATTCTAGATACTATAAAGATTTATATCCATCGACTAGATATGCATTGATACCATTTATTATTTAATGAATCAATACAATGAGATATATTTACGAAAGCATTCCATTATTTTTAGTATTATTTGTATCATTCTAAATTCAAATTAATACGTTGGTATTCTTTATATACAATGTAATATATTTCTGTCCATTTGAAAGTCATATAAAGAAATTTTATCGATCAAATTTTATGATTAGAAATAAAGACAAACATATTTTGCGCTTTTCATTTCACTTTGTATTCATTTTGATGATCTTGTACTTTTTTTCTTATTGTCGTTTTGTTTTCTAAATTCATGTACAATAGTGAAAACTATTCGTCGTCGTTCCGAAATGATGATTTCATCGAAAGTGATTTCGAGAATAAAGAAGATCTATTTGATAAACAATCTTTGTCCGATGTTGAAATGCAAAAATTACGCAAAGTTATCAAAACAGAAGTTGCTGGTGAACTTGTGATCAGTGAGAAAACAATAGTTTCAATTCTAGTTAAGATCTTTTTAATAGAATTTCATAGCTTTACTACTCATAATTTCATGCATTTTGAACAAATGATATTGTGCATGTTCAAATAACGAGACATTTTCCAACATGTCCATATATAAATGCTGTATATTACGAGTACAATTGAATTGAATAAAAATTTTGCATTGCTTTGCAATCGTAACTAACAGAGAGATAAACGAAACGAATATTGGCCATGAACTAGAGAAGACATCAGACACAGTGCATAAACAAAAGTTTATTGTTTAAAGACGTGTTACGAATGAATGTTAGATTAGTTTTCTCTGAAACACAAGTTGCCATGATTGATATTCCTAGAAAAGGAAATGCTGAGTTCTTTTAGAAGAAAATACATTGGGCTTAATAAAAACAATAATATAGTTAGCTACTGTGAAAAAACAATCGCTGACCTCTTAAAATCTTTTCTTATTAATTCACATACTAGAAACTCAATAATCAAATTTTGACTTAGAACGTCTAAATTTTCTTGCAGCACCATTCTTTTTCATCGTGTATCCATTATGCTCATTATTATTTTGTTCTCGACAGTATTGAAAATGAAAATATTCTCAATATAAGAGAAATTCGATCTCATCTCAATTATAAGAGATGACGATCATTGTCATGTCGTTCATTAACAAAATTTTCCTTTTTAACTGATAACTTCTTGTAAACTAATGATTGATATAACAATTATTCAATGATTATAGTTACTAAAATTTTCGCTTCTATTTTGAGTAATTCTTTGTCATGTTAAATCTCACACACAGAATGACTGGTAAATCTTGAAATTACAAGTCCAACAAAAATCTTGACAAGACTCATTGAATATAACACGAAGTTCAAATTATTGATACTCAATGTTGTCACATTTTTCTAGGCTCTCTTGAACAACTGTCAAATAAAAGAAGATTATGTCAGCATATTTTTTCAATGAACTCTAAGATTCAATATATATCTATGTTGCCGTCATACTAAAAACTAAAAAGAAAACTGTAAGTCAGCTTATGATTTGATTTCGAGTACAGTCGACATTCAAATGTAAACATACCATATGTAGTAATTAACGTTGCCAAATAATATCACGGAATATCCGTCTTGAATAAGACAAAAGATTAACATTTATGATGCTGACTATTATTAAGTAATGTTTATATGTCACTGACATGTAATGAAATGACACGCATTAACTATCACTGTATGTTAACTGTTTTTGTAGACGATGTCTACCATACATACTTTTTATAAGAAGAATATCGACACCAGAATGTTGAACTAATGAGAAAAAATAGCGTGTATTTTATTTTCTTCTTCTCTGTTGATTTAACTATTTGCAATTTAAATTGAAAAAAAAATGCCAAGTATGAAAACGAAATCTTGTTTCTTTATTCATTGAATTTTTTTTTCTTAAAAGAATTGTCAAATTTGGAAGAAATACTTTATCTCGCTGGACAAAATATGACAAAAAGTACAATTGATAAAATTAAAAAAATCTTAGAAGAAACATATCACACAGATGAATATTTTCTTGATGAAGTCGAATATATTTTAGCACCTTATTGGGAAGAATTAACAGACGATGATATAGTTGGTTTATTAATCAAATCATTCGAAACATTTGATACTGAACAACAAGGTTACATTGATAAACAATATTTGATAGAAAATTTAACAACTCTAGGTGAAATGCCTTTGGCTAAGGCAGATTTTCAACTTATGTTTGCAATGTTAGATAAATCAAATAAATCGTCAAATACATTTAATTACTATCAATTTATAAATAGACTTTGTGGTTTAGATGACAATAGTAAAAAGACAACGAAGAATAAAAGAAGAAAGAAAAAGCTCAAAGTTAAATCAAAATTTTAAAAATTATTCATTAATAACAAGTATTTATAAATCATTAGAACTAGCTATGTGATGTGCATACAGAGATCTAAAAATAAAAGTCATTCACGTGTTCGATATTTTCCACTTTATCAAAAAGAAAAGCACGAACATTAATACTTTCTGTATACTCAAGTATTATCTATTAAAATAAAGTGCGTCAAATAGCTGAGAGTTATGCCACAAAAAAAAACAAAAAGAAAGAGAACCTTTACCGTGTTATATCTAGAGAAATAGGAAACAAAGAAGAGAATTTTATCAGAATTTACTTTTCATTTTTTTGACAAGATTGAGCAAATCTTCCAGTCTAATGAATATTTGTTTCTTCGAATAATCGATCAGCAATTGTCGTAGCCAAGCATGATAAAACGAGATTCTGTACCTTTGGACGCACGAGTTATTTAGTAATTTGTCCAATTCAAAAAAAAAATCTCTTTTCTTCTAATCATCTATCTACATTCAACATTGCATGAATGCACATGAATTCGAAATAATATTATAAAAAAACAAACAGCTAGCACGATTGTAAATTAGAAGGAATAAGAAACGAATCAAAACGAATGTAAGTCGATTTTTAATAAAGCAAATAATCATCGAAAATATATATATATTAACCGTATTCGCACGAACAATAAATTGCAATCACTACTTATAGATTTTGTTGGAAAGATGTTGAGAGAACAAAAAAGGATATGCATTGAAAAAGAAAAGTCAATATTCATCGTATGTGTTTCTCTTTTGATGCTTGATGCGATTTTTGTGGTAAAAAAATATTTGACGGCATTCAGCTTCACTACCTACTCGTTTGCGCCGTTTCGCGTATAGTTGAAAAACATTATTATTATTCTTATTTAGGATCTATTCGTCATGCAACAAACTAATTTCGAGCGATTTATCGTTTGACTTCATTCATATGAAAATCTGAAAAGAGTAATCACAACTTTATACGACACAAAGTATTGACCTATAAAATAATTTTTTATTAAATCGTATGTGTTGATATAAACTGATAAATGACAAATGATAGAAAAGAGTTGATTTAGTTGATTCTGTATTTATGTTTCTTGTTGCCGTTGGCAATACTAAATTCATCGAACTCGTCTGTAGTCTATCTATGCACCCGTTCGTCTTGTTTTGTTTGTTACTCCAATACAGAAGATGGTACTCTGAAATACGAAGATAAAGAATAATCTATAATGACGGCGAAAAGTTTCATGAGTCTAAGAGTAGCTGAGAATTTTTCATATAGACCAAAAACTGTTGATCGAGTTTTTTCTGTTAACATTGCCGTACACAATAGACTATAGTATATATATATATATCAGTATCATTCAGCAAATGGCATGTTACAAAACATAATTAAAAATATATATAGATATATATATATGTATGAAAACAAAGTTCCATGAATATCTTTAGTACTCTTCAAATGCAACAATTTGCATTCTGGCAAACATAATCATTCGATGTCAAATTAAACATCAGCAAAAGTAACGTACCTAAATAGATTCATTCAACTAGAGGTAAGTATTGTATTAAAAATGAGAAGATTGCCCAGTTAGAAATACTACTGAATCCGTAATGAATCTATATTGACAGTTACGTCTATTTTAAGTATCGAAGATTCTTTGATTTCCTTTCATTTGTCTATGATCATCGACTGTGTACATATTCATTTTTGATGGCTTTTCTTTACTAAATCCCATTTTAGTATAATGCCTTCTCCTTGGCGAATTTTTTTCTGGATGATAGAAAGTCGTTTTCCTTTTCTAAGTATAATGACAACTAGAAGATTCTACTTGAAAAGTTCCATTGAAATAGTAAAACTCAATGATATTTTCAACTACTCATATTTAGTTGACAACAGAGACGTAAATATTGTCGATCAAGCAAACAAGTTTAAGTTCAAAAAACTTCGAATCAACAAAGCAAGCTAATGATAATAGAAGAAAGAATATGTATTAATTCATATTCTATGATACGTATTTAAGATGATGAAACTGATGAGTTTATTTAATACATGATATGTCAATACTGATTTTTGACTGCTTATCTGTTATGAGAACATGTGCGCTACTTGAAAAAAATTGTTCGAGTAAAAGAAATCAAAATCAAATCTGTTGACGATTTTTGCCACAAGCGATACACAAAGAGTTTAAGGACAGAGAGTGAGAGAGAAAGAGAGATGGAGGGTGTGCGAGAGAGAAAGAAGTGTAATTATGGAGAGAAAACAGGGAGAAGAAATGAATGAGATAGAGAGACAGAGAGACAGAGCGATAAGGAGAGAAGGAGGACGCGTAAGTAATATTTGAGACAACAACGAAAAGAATTTCCCTTTTTGTTGTTGTATTTGCCAAATAGATTAACTAACATTGCGAGAAAGATTGATTCTAAGAATAGTGTTAAAGAAGTAAAGAAAAACAAAACAACTTGTATACATGTACATTCGATACATAAGTATTGGCTTTGTAGTGATAATATTGCTTTTGTTTTTCTAGGCCGAAATAATCGATGTTTAATTATTCTTATTATTTTATCGGTTTTTCAATTTTCTTGCTCTATAATACAACGTTAACATGTGCTGATTCACACTCTGTTAGTCTTTCAGCATATCGCAAGGGGAATGTCACATTAGGTGGATTATTTCCTGTACATGAGTATGGAAATCCACGAGCACCTTGTGGAGCTATTAGTGAATTTCGTGGAATACAACGTTTAGAAGCTATGCTATTTGCTATTGAGCAAATTAATAACGATACGACTTTATTACCTGGTGTTGAATTAGGTGCCCTGATTCTAGACACATGCTCTGATGATAATTATGCTGTCGAACAATCTCTTGATTTCGTAATCAGTCGTTTGACATCAAGTTCCTGTAAATGTGCTAATGTATCCTCATCTGAATCACTGTTTAATGATAATGTTTTTGGTGTAGTTGGTGCAACATTAAGCTCAGTTAGTGTACATGTTGCCAATCTATTACGTTTATTTCAATTACCACAGATATCCTATGCATCAACAGCACCGAAACTAAGTGAACCGTCATTTGAATATTTTGCTCGTACTGTTCCGTCCGATTCCAATCAAGCACGTGCCATCGTTGATATATTACAACGTTTAAATTTTACGTATGTTAATACAATATATTCTCATGGTGATTATGGTGAAGGTGGTTTTCGAGAATTTCGACGTTTACTTAAAGTATTAGCAGCAACAACCGATGATGATTTGAATGTGATGCAAAAGAAATTAACACGCATATGTATTGCTGATGAACAACGTCTGTATCGTGATGCATCAATACAAGATGTTAAATTAATATTACAAACAATATTCGATCATATGAAATCAGATGGACACATACGTGTTTTTGTACTATTTGTGACGAAAGAAGATGCAAGAAAATTATTACAAGCAATTAAATTATTCAATGGTAAACATAGGCCTGTACTAATCGCCAGTGATGCATGGGTAAATAAAATCGAGAGGATAAATCTAAATTATTCTTTCTTTTATTTTTCATTCCATTGTGTTTCATTTTAATATATAGGGTAAAGAATCATCTGTGGTTATTAATGGTGAAACTGATGAAATCGCTGCTGGTACATTAACATTAGAACTAGTTTCGATTCAACCGGAAAATTTCGATCGATATTTTAATTCATTAAGACCTGATATATCCAATAAAGGAATTCATAAAAATGTAAATAAGAAAAATTCTAAAACAATATCATCACGTAATCCATGGTTTAATGAATTTTGGGAACATCGTTTTGGTTGTAATTTAACAGCATCATCAACATGCATGAATCATCTATTGAATGAAACGAATTGGGATAGTAAATTACAATTTATTGTTGATGCTACATATGTATTTGCTCATGGATTACATGAATATTTAAATTGTTCATCATTTTCATGTTCAAATATATCTTTAATAGATATAGATGGAAAAAGATTATTTCAATTGATCTTAGAAAAGACAGTCTTGAGTAAGTTCCATTCATATACGAGTGTAGACGTGCATGTCAAACGGATTCTGCATTGTAATCATTGATAAATGCATACTTGCAGAACGATGTCATCATTCTTTTCGTTCTCTTTAATTATGTGACTATTGTGAGAAATTATTCGATTTCATAAAAAATGAAAAACATTGATCAATTGTTATAGAGAAGCAAGATAATTATAGGACTAGTTTGCATTTGTAATTTTTCTTGTAAATTGCAATGACTACTCTTGATAGATAAAAGAATCTCATGAGAATAATTTAGCTATCTATGTATTCATTTTTACTCTAGTGCCTGATTCAAGACAAATTCAATTCAATGCTGAACGTTTTGTACCGGGTCATTATCGCATATATAATTATCGTCGATCACATGATCCTTTATCTAGCACTGATATGATGTCATCTCCATATGAATATGTTTCTGTTGGTGAATGGAAAATCGATCGAAATCAAAATGGTAAATTGAATCTTGACATAGATTCAATTGTATGGCCAGTTGCAAATACAAATGATATTTTACAATCATCATCAAGAACAATTCCGATTTCTCGTTGTTCCGAACCATGTCATGTTGGTGAACTTCATCAATTTCAAGGCGATTCATGTTGTTGGGTTTGTACACCATGTAATGAAACATCGATTGTAATTGGTTCCGAAGAACAAGAACGTTGTGAACCATGTCCTTTTGGTTACTGGCCCACACAGAATCGTACATCATGTTATAAATTAAAAGAAACATCCGTTGAACTTTTATCCATAATGGCACTTGTTCCAATTTGTTTATCAATAATTGGCAATATTCTTACATTGTATGTTGCTGTATTATTTTATCAAAAACGACAAACACCAATTGTAAAAGCCAGTGGAAAAGAACTTTGTTTTATTATGCTTGCTGGTATTCATCTATGTTATTTAATGACATTTCCGATCATTATGAGACCACATGTTATAACGTGTGTCATTCAACGTATAGGTATTGGTCTAGCGTTTTCCATGATGTATGCTGCTCTTTTAACAAAAACAAATCGTATTGCAAGAATATTTGAAAGTACAAAGAAACAAGGTAAATTACGTCCACAATATATATCGCCACGTTCTCAACTAGCTATTTGTTCATGTTTAATTACGGTACAATTACTTCTTTCATTAGTATGGCTTGTTTATGAACGTCCGTTCGTTGACACGATTGCATATGAACGTTTAGTTATGCTTAAATGTCATATGAATAAATATTCCTTTCTTCTTTCGTTAAGTTATAATGCTCTATTGGTGCTTATATGTACAATGTATGCTGTGCGAACACGGAAAGTACCAGAAAATTTTAATGAAACAAAATTTATTGGTTTTACTTGTTACACAACATGTATACTTTGGTAAAAAATAAATAAAAGCCTATAAATGTGACCCATGTTTTTGTTTTCTTCGTTTATTACAGGTTAGCGTTTCTTCCAATTTATTTTACAGCTCATGAAACAGGTCGACATCAGGTAATATACTTTCGACATAGTTAGAAAACACAAAAATAGCAAGAATTGAATAAATTGTTTTTTTCTGTATTAAAGGTGAATATAGCAACACTGTGCGTTACACTCTCATTGTGTGCAACAGTAGCATTAGCTTGTCTTTTTTCACCGAAAGTCTATATTATATTGATACATCCGGAAAAAAATATGCGATTAACAAAACAATTAAAGGCACAAGTTAACAGTATGAAATTTGCTTCACAAATACCAACAACTACGACATTTCTATTGAATAATCATTCGAAAAAAAACGACATTGTATCTGATGAAAAGCAATCGACAACGAATTCTCCTACGACTGATGATAAATCTCAACCGTTAATACCGATTCAACAAATATCATTGAGAACATTTCTAAGTAATAACAAAACTCGAAGTAAGAGAACAAAATCTTGTAAAAAACGAAAATTATCGACCATGATAGTAACAAGTCAATCAGATGGTTGCCTCATTGATGAACAACAAAAACTATCTATTCAACGATGTGGTTACAACGATACCGATAGTCTATATTCCGATTCCATACACAATGAACACATCATGTTGTAAATACAGGGAATGGTTTCTTTTCTGTATCGTATTTGTTATATTTTTCCTTTAGTTCTTTTTGTTTTGTCGTCTGGTCATTGACAAAAAATGAGCATATAATAAAAAGAGCGTATTTTAAAATCAACAACGAGTTCCACATCCGACATCGTATTGTTAACCAACGATAGAGCATTCAAATAACACATTCATTAATAATGAAGTAATTGTTATGTTAACAAATTATCCTGTTTTGTTTTTATCGAGGAAGTAATCCTAGGCATACTTACAACACATGTTAATCTATGTTAAGTGGCATAATGCATATAGTACATAATTGTTTTATCTGTACTCTGTAGAATTATTTTAACTTGATTGATACTTATACAATAATAGAATATTCGTAGTGTATCACTTGATATCGGCAACATTATTCCTTTCAGTTTTAGAAAAGAATCGTTCGTTGTTGTAGTATTGATCACAGTTAGAACTGTCACAAGAGAGATAAAACTCTTTCCTTCGGAACATTAACAGTCATGATAATGTAACACTTGTATCGAGCATCATATTACCACATGTCATCTGTTATAAATCGATTTTGGAAAAATGATCTCTTTCATATATTTATACATGAATTCAATCATATAGATGTTTGATCACTAGAGATATGCGATTTTTCTTGTCATTCGATTCGGCACTACATGTAAATGTATTCGATGAATCTATCGCATCTATTTGAAGTCAACTACTTTATTCAGCCATTCATATAATCGATATATTTGTCAGCTCACATTGAAATATCATCTAGACCAGAGACCGAAAACGAATCGAATCGAATTCGAAATGTCTATTCGGTTCCACTTCCGAATCGCAGCACTGAGTGTCATTTTCAAATATTTTTCGCCTCATCTGTCGTGTCGTTGAAACATCCAGCAGCAATACTACCGTCGAGTAGCAGTTCATCGCTGGTAGACAAATTCTCATGCAACAAAGTTCGAATTTTGACCTCTTGATAATGAAAAACAATCTCTTTATTAGCGCAATCGAAAGTAACAGTGATTGATATTTCTATTTCCACTATATTTCGTCTTCATTTCATCGCAATTTTTTTCTGTATTGATTTATAATTGTTCAGCTGCCTACATGTGCGCTTGCAGTTTCTTACTGATAGAATCAATGGGTGAAAGCTGAGACTTTATTGCTTTTGAAATGCCATACGTATACCACATAGTTCAGACTAATTCTGTGGAACCCAAATTCAAGACAACAGCTCCCACAGTTACTAGTATCTTCGAAAACTTTAGAGAAAATCATTGGGATCATACGAAATTCAAAGCAAGCTGCAAAATCCTAAAAGATCTCAGTTCTAGTTGCAAATCGTGTCAAAAAGTAAACCATAGATTAAAAAATGCCCCTAGTATTGATACCAAAACCTTTGCAATAACCGGAAGATCTCAGTATTCTCAGAAAATTGAACGAAATGCAGGTACTGGTAGAATATAAGTCTGGTTTGGAAAATAGGCAAGATAGTTCTTTCCCTTGATTAGCATCTTTAGATGCACCCATGCTCAATATCTTTTTTGTTCTGAAATTACTTTTTCTTGTGGAATCTGGTTTTAGTATATTATGATTATTCTTTGTGAAATACACTTAAAAGAAAAAGAAAAGAATATGGTCCTTCGAGACAGATGAAGCTAGCTTATCATGGCTGTGCACCCACTCTATGAGCAATGATGCGATTTTCTGTTGTGTATGAGTCGAATGGAGTCGAATCGAATTGAATCGAATCGAGCATTTACTCTGCCGAATCGGATCAGATCGAATTGAGACTTTTCTATTCGTTTTGGTCTCTGATCTAGATATCAGACTAGACATGTTCTACTATAATAGATGGAGAATAGAAATAAAAATTTGTTAAAATAATAATTATAAAACTGACATTTTATATGTTGGACTATCACCAAAACTTGATCAAGTATGATTTTCTTAAAAATACAATCTGTGTATTTTGATTTCAATCAGAAATAATATTTCATGCTTTTTAAATAACAGAGCAATCTTTTCTGAAAGTGAACTGCAAGAATATACTGTCGTTATTGAATGTTTTGTTTTATCCCTCTGCCAGTCTCAAACTATAGTTTGATATGTTTATTCAAATGAAGCTTGCTAACTTTTCAAAAAGATATCAGATATTAGCTGTTTGCCTTTAACTATGTTATGAGAGATAGGTTTGTATATTTACATTCACTACGACCTTTACATTTATGTGAGATATTATCTAATGTGCCTCGTAAACAGAAAAAAGGTGTATGAGATTTTTTATTAGGTCACTCACTCATAGCATCATCTCGATGTATCTCAATATAATAGCAACTCATGATGAGAAAGCAAGATACCTGTTTTAGACTACTATTTAAAAGAAAAAACAGATTGAATATGGGCAATTGTATATGCAGTATATGCGACGAAAACAAATTAGACGTTTTCAAATGATGAAATGTAATACTTAAAGCATCAGATGTATCCTATCAAATAATTTTTACAGGGACTATGCTGAAATGATGACATTTTTCTATTTGTGAAATCCTTGATTTCCGCAAGATTTCGCTCGAAAACAGTTTTAAACCATTCATTTGTCGCTAGTATCAATATAAATAGACTATCAGATTTTGATTTTTCTAGAAGAACATCTTTTGTTTTTATCAAAGAAGATACTTCTATTCAACATCTTCAAGTTTTGTGTTCTTCCTCTTTCGAAACAAGAGAGTTTTTACGAAACACAATCCAATGGTGTTAAGCAGCCAATAGAAATTGACTTGATTATCATGATCGTGACATGATGATTCTTATTTTTACTTTCTTTATTTAGTTTAGAGGGTGTCGTACACAACTTGCCCAACTGAAAGGGTACGATAGATCTTTAAAAAAAATCAAGAAGTAAAACCGTCCTAGTTATCTAAATTCCATCTACGACAATTTTACTTTTTAGAAGATTTCAGTCTATTGGTTTTGCCCGTCTTTTTTCATTGTAGATATGCCGATTTTTGTTGCATATAATTCAGTTTTATTTTCATTGTTTAATAATCATGTCACAATTGATTCAATCGTTTTATGAAAATGTTCAAAGAATCTGTCAAACAGAAAAGGAATCCGACTTGATTGACTATATAAGTGATAATGGACTCAATTCGCTCAAACTATTGCACAATACAGAAATTCATGTAAATCTAAATCTATGTGAAACTAATTATTTATTTTCTATTTTTCCCTAGACCATATGTAACCCTATTCAATGCCGTGATTTTGGTCTCTTTCTTATAAAATTAATTCCTATTTGTTATGCACACATATCTCGTTATGATGCTGAACAAGGTTTGATAAATAGTCATATTGATGAAATACATATCTTGTATGAATTTTTGTAGCTCTGAGAGAAATTCCATCGATAACTACGCTTTTCAACCAGGAACAAAGCAATCATAGTAAAAAAAAACTATCCAAAATCATCGAAACATTAGATTATATATTTGATACAATTGTTCGTCTGTTTTACTTTCCTTCCAATCGTGATAATCAAACATTAACTGTATCCATATCGGAAATAAATAATGTTCATATTATAATTGCTCAAGCATTTGTTAATATTTCACTTCCGACATTAATAAGCGAATATAAAGTTCTTTGGTATTATCAGAAAAAAATCCGTTCTCTCTTTCTTATATTCCGACAAATTATTTCATTTCAAACATCGATATTCACCAATTGTTTTACATCTAATCCAATAGGTTCCAATATAACAGCTGTCTATAATTATCTTTCATCACCGGCACCAGCATCACCCTATCTTATTCAATTAGGATTTGATATTCTACAAGGTTTAGCTGTATTAATTGAGAACACACTATGCACTACAACACAAAACAATTCTATTCAACAGCAACCGCTTGGTGATTTATTACATTTAATCAATCAATTTTTAACCAGTGATTATTTTTTATTGTTTCATTTATTAACTACTGATAAACAAAATGAACCAAATGCAAAACAACTACTTGAGCACTGTGCTATCATATTAAAACAGCTGAAAATTTATCGTTCAGAAAAAGTGCAACGTAAACAAAATCGACGTATCATACAAACCTATTGGGAAAATAGCTATGAACAAGCTTATATGTTGCATCATCATCAAAATTCATTAGAAATAATTATCAATAATAAAAATAATTTTGATGGTAATGCCGACATGAAAAGTGACACTGATGAGACAAATCAAACTAAACGTATATGTGTTATAAGTGCTACTTATGATAAATTATTAAGATTGACTATTAAACAATTAGAATCTAGTGCACCATCATTTTCTTTCATTCAAGTAAGTTACAAATAACTATTTTGAATTCTAACTAATTTACATGGTCATTTTCGAATGAGAATTTAGCCGTTTGTTTAAAAAAAATTCTCATATAAGTCAAACTAATTTTTCTGTGCTTTTAGGTAGATTCCATAGCATGTGTCTTAATGAGAGATGAGGAATGGAATTTATTGTTCATTCGTGCGTAAATCATATTTCATTGAACATAATCTAAATGAGACTTCAAGTGCAGTAGTAATTAAGTTAAGAACGAATAAACTTCTTGAATTTATCACAAGATATTCTAGTGTTTTATGAAAGTTAGATTCTGTTAAACTTGACTTCTTGCTTGTCAGTATTTCACGCCACAATACGTTCTCGACAGATAACCTTGCCAAGAAGACAAATTGGAACTATGTTAATTTCGTTATTTATCTAAAACTATTCTGTCCTATTATATCATTCACGTACAATGATAAACGTCAGACAACAAGTAGTCTGATAGTAAAACAAAGATATTGTCATTTCGCATAGCTATCGACGTTTTTTCTTTTGCTAAAGTATGAGGTTATCTTTTCAATTTAGGATTGTCTATCATACTTAACATCGATTGGTTCATGTTCATGTTATTCTCTTTCTCACTATCGAACACTTTTATCCAAAATAAATCATCTTAAAATTGATGAAAAGATCCTAATTTCACTTGAACAACAATCAATTAAACTATTCCGTCAAGTCTTTCTTCTTATATCGAATTGTTCTCAACGAAATCATCATCACCATCATCATCACCATCATGATATACAAATACCCGATAATACATTATTTTGGTCCTATTTATCAAATCATTTATTTCAACGTTCATCTCATTATTCACTTAAACTTGTTCGATCTCTTCCAGAACTTATTCAATGTTGTTCTCCCACGGACAAAGAACTAGCTTTAAAATGTTGTATAACACCTTCATTAGAATATTATCGTGCAAATTTATCAACACAAACTCCAGTTAATATTGAAATCATCGAATGTCTAATTCAAACATTACCAAATCTTCTATTTGATATTATTATTGATGCACCACTATTCTCATTATCAGATACATTAATATCATTATCAACATTATTACCGGCACTTCTTATACATACATTGCCAGCACTAGGTTGTTTACTTACAGCAACGTCGAATGGTTTAAATATAAATATATCAGAATCATTTCTTCATTTAATACTTAAACTAATCAATTCATGGTCATTATCAACGGATGGTATTGATAATTTATGTCACATAATTGTCATACTTTTACAAAAATATTCAATGTTTCGAGAAAAATTCTATTCATATTCATGTCATTTGAATCTTTACGAACGATTTCAATCAATGTTAAATAAAAAAACAATAATGCAATCATCTATTATAGCTTGTTTACTTGTATCAGTATCGTATTATCCGAAACCCAATGATGATAATTTTAATTATAAATTAATTATTGAACACATAACAACATTTAGTGAAAAAAATCGCCATAATCGAGCTTGGTTTGAATTACTCGTACGTTTGTCACTATCACAACAGTATCAAGATAAACGAACAAGATGGAAAAGTTCAGCGAATCATAAAAATCAATCATTGAATGAAACGGATGACGAATGTTTAATAAAATCAAGATTATCGACTACAAATGTTACTGTTGAAAATGCTGACAGTATTGATGAAGACGACGCTTATCATGGTGATGTCGAATCTCTTAGTGATGACATTCCAATAGAAACAGTTGCGAAACAGAATCAAAACATGTATTTAAATTTAATACTTTTTCCAGAACTAGTCATTCTTGGATTGAAAATCGCTTGGCAAAATGTTGATAACGAATGGAGTGATCAGGAAATGTCAAATGAAACATCACAATATGTAAGTTAAATTTTTAAACATGCAATATATATATATATATATATACTGATCTATTCCATGACTTCTCCAGTGTATACAGTAAAATGCACATGTGAATTGACACTAGATCCCCGTCCTCGCACTTTCCCCGATTTTCTGGAGAACGCCTCATCAGAAAATGTTGCGGCAGATGGATCTTGTCGAGTATTATAAAAGTAGTACTAGACTCAAAGTTCCCAAATGTTGTCTTGCATGAGATACTGGGATCGCAATCGCTAAAAATAATTCATCTTTGCGTCCCCGTTTCTCTGCCATAGTGTGTTCGACCAAATTGAAAATTTTTCACAATGAATTTTCGATAGAGTCTCAGTGAGTATTTATCTAGAAAGGATTGTCATTGTCATGAATGGTGAGATTGATGTCATTGAGTTTGCAAGGATCTTTTTTCAATAGGGAGTTACTTAAAAGTAAAAAGCAAAGAAAGATATCTTGTCAACTGAAACAAAAACATTGCCAAGTGGTTAGTAATCTGTTGGTTGATAAAGAAAAGCAAATATAAACTTTTAGTATGTTTCACTGGTTAGCATCAAGTCTTTTGGAGATTGGAAATACATTTTATGACTTAAAACAAAATCTTGAAGTCCATATTCAAAAGTATTTTTGATTCGTCGAATATACTTCGTTGAAGATCAGAACGAGACTAAGGCTATTTCTTAAATCTTTTCGATGATTTTTAATGCTACCACCATCCTTTTGTAAGTTTGAGTTATGATAAAAGAATGCTGTGATAATATTTAGTCTCATAGATTCAGAATTCAACATATTTACACAGGTTCATCATGAGTAAACACTGAAGATATTTTGATTAATCCGTATCAAAATCATGAGATATCTGGAGCCTTTGTTTGTTGTTTTGGCACAAGTTATTATCTTTTTATTTATAACGAACAGCATCTACTTCACATGGTTGTATTACTTACTGAACATGTGAAATATTCGCTGATCTCTCTTGACTACTAAGAGACCGTTGGTCACTGATTATCGGATAATGTTCAGCATTGTATCAATACAGTTTTCACAAAAATATGATTGTAGAGCAATGAATTGTATATCCAAAGTGATATTGTATCTTGCATGCGATTGCATTCCGAATAGTGAACTGGTTTCTGTTATTCGTCAAAATCATTGTTTTTAAAATTTATCATGCAAGATAAAATAGAAGAACGAATCAGCATACTACTTAGAACAAACTTTGCACTGCCCCATACATTGTTTTTTCTTAAGAATACGTTTAAATGTAAAATACCATGTGTTTTTAATTGAAAACGTAGAAAAGAAGAATGAAAATGACATTCTGTGTAGTTTATAGTACTTCCGAAAAAAAAATCGAAAACATGTCGTGAATCAATTTCAACGAATAAAAGTATTTCGAAAAACGAAAACCTCTTACTCAAAGTAAATATGTTCATGCGTCTTAGATTTTGTACACTACACGACTATGTGCAGTGTTATAACTTCTTGAGTGTAAGAAGAATCAAGTTTCAATATAGACTAATTGTTTTATATTTTGTCTGTTCAGATAACACATTTGGTAACTTACTTAGAAAAATTATCATCATTGATTCGTGCCAATAGTTATAATTGTATTGTATTGAAAAAATTAAATATCGATGGCTTTCTTTTCACATGTCTAACGAAAATTGTTCCACATTCAGCATTTATACAAAAAGATACTCTAATCTCTTTAATCATAACACTTCTACAATTTCTATGGTCACAATCTATAACAGTGAATCAATTGGATGAATGTTTTAAACTTATACTAATTCATCCATCATTAGTTGTACCTCTACTTCGTTTATTCAAACATTTGGTACATCAAATCGATCCGAATCAACCACGCTCTTATTGTTCGATGCCATTGTCATCGTTAGTCACATCGAAATGTGGAAGTAATGTTCGTTTAGAACTTGACCAATTATTTTCATTGAAATATCCTCAAATGGAAAATAATCCCATGAATTCATCGGGAAATTATACTAATGTTCGCCAAGCAGCGTTTGTTACTGAAACATTAAAAACTGTTCAATTTCAATTTCCTTTGACTATCGCTATATGGTTAAGAGTGAATTATCCATTCGATAAACATGAAACTAATGATGAGAATCAAGATGAAAATGAAGAGTTCAATAAAAAAGATCATCGACCTATGTTACATATTCTAACATTACATCATGAAGGTATTCAATTACAATTTTGGTTAGACTCGAAATCGAATATTTGTCTGAAAATCGTACAATTATCATCGATAACAAATAATCAACGTTAGTAATTTGTAGATAACTTTGTTTGTTTTTATTTAAGCAACTCACAACAGACAGAGTTTAAAACATGATACTTTGTTTTCAATATAAAATGCTAAACTATAGATTACGAGTGGAAGTGTCGATATTTTTAACGATCATCAAATCTCTACATGTAAATAAAATCTTGACTGATCGAACAGAAAAATGACTTGAACGAATTCTCTACTTATGTAGTTTTCATAGGTGATTGAAAAGTCTCTTTCGTTTCTCATCACTTCCTTATTTGCCTCACATCAGTCTTTCCTTGAAAACTATGCTTAGACATATAATCATACTAAAACTTTGATTATTAATTTTGATATGACTGGGTGCAGTTTCGTATCATCTTTTCTATTTAAATTTAGAACTCATCGATCATATTCTTCGTCTATACAATCTTCCACATGAATCTTGGTCTCATATATTTCTTACCATATCAAAATCTACCAATACTGTTCGTGTATGTCTTAATGGTCAAACTACTCTATCCAAGAATCATACAATACCACCATTATATTCTTCTAATTCAACAAAACCATGGTCAATTTCTCTTGGACAACAATCTTTAGATACGTGCACAGCTTTTTATTATGATCTCGGAAGTATTCTTCTTTTTGACAAACTTGATTTACCGAATGGAGTACGCAATGATTTCATACCAACATATTTATTTAGTTTGGGTTCGGATCATTGGCATTTTTTAACAGGTAGTCAACGACAACAATTTCTCGTTAATTATTGGACATATCAAAGATTTACTCGCGTACATTCATCAACACCAATCGATCAATTTGAAATCGAGCAAAGTTCATGGCATATTGCACTAAAACGTTCACTTTTAGCTTCGTATTCATCAAATAATCCGTGGACATTATTTTTATTTAATACTAATATCGATACGACTGAAGATATTGTACCAAGTCGTTTAAATAAAATTCTACTATTCCGATCAATAGCATCCTCGTCACAAACAGCAACATCAGTATTGTCATCATCATCATCATCGTCGTCAACAATAGCAATGAACGATGATAATCTATTTACAACAACAACTACGGTATCGTTGCCATCGAAAATTTCTCTAGAACAATCAAGTAATATTCTTAATGTATGTGAACAATTAGGTGGAATATTAAATTTTATATATTTGTTTGGAAAAGTTATCGAAATAAATACATCGCCAGAATCACCATGTATTAATCATATAAGTGATATTATATTTACATCAATATGGAAAATCAGATCGTATTATGATTTATTTAGTTCACTTGATGGTTACCGTTTAATTGTTAAAATTTTAACAACCAACGAGTGTAGACATCATATAACGGATGTTACATTTTATGAATTATTAATTGATAAGTGTATTGTATACAATCAACAACGTTTATATGATATAAATTTATTTCGATTTATTTTACTTGATTGGAAAATTTGGTATAATCATTCAAACAGATTTTTACCTATATTGAAGACATTAAATGATTTATTATCTGATCAAACGAATTCCAAGTATTTTTATGTCAATCGACAATTATTTAAAGTTCATTTTACTCTCGATCATCTATTAACATTATGTCAAGAACTTATCGAAGAACAACAACAAATCGTTATTGATAAACATCTAGCAAAAATTTTAGTAAATATCATTGAAGCATTAGTTGAAAGTGATATTAATGTTATAGCAGTATTGATGAATTTTGTTTTACTCATTCATCCATTAATTAAAACATATGTTACATACAATACTGAACATTTTTATTTTATTACGAAACCATTTCATTATTATCAGAAAAAGAAAGAATATCACGAACAAAATGTCATAAAACAAAACTATCAGAAAGACAATTCAAATATTTCACAGCGAAAACATTCAACAACATTCTATAATTCAGATGAAACACAAGTCAAAGTCGATCACAAAAATACAGACAATTTAAATATTCGAAAATCACATTCGTCTTCAGATTTATTATCATCGAAAATCTCAATTGAACATGAAAATGATACACATAGTAATCGTCGTATACATCATAATACTATTTCCGCTTTACCACCACCAACATCAAAATCACTAAAAATAAAATTCAATGCTGAATCAAATATATTAGGAAATAAAGATCATCCACATAATATTGATTATCTTTCTACAGGAATTTTACGATTATTAACAGATATAGCTTTGACAATATCGGATCGTTTAATGATGCAATTAATCGATCATGTATTCCATATAAATATTTTAATTGTTCTTCTACTCGATGCATCTATGACTAAACGCGTACAATGCTTAAAATTACTTAATATCATTTTAACACGTATGGATAGAGATAGTGTACAAAATAACGTATTACGATCTGATCTACATATCATGTTAGCTAATCAAATATATCATCAATTAGATGGACATGATGATGAAAAAGAACTTGTTGAAATTTGTGTTTCTATTGCACTACAACGTCCTATTCAATATAATGCTAAGTTAAGGTAGGACAATTGACGTCTTCTTATTAAAGTTACGCTAATATATGTTTCTAAACCAGACTATTTGAAAAAAAATGCATATAAAGTACAATGAATCATGTCCTAGTTGAAAATATTTGCTTACAAGTTTACCTTGTCATTCATTGACATATTTTGTTTGAAGCTTTATAAATATATTTGATCTTGTTTTTAGTGATCGAACAACATGTCATGTAGAAAACATGATGATTTCTAAGATTTGAGATAAGATTATTTTTTTCGAATATAACCTATTTGCATTATGACTACACATTGAATCAGGAAAAATGAATTGTCTATAAATGACTAATCGTTTTTTCTTCTAGTCCATCCGAACAAATTCCTGACAATGAACAATATTTCTCTATCGTTTCATCATCATCACCATGTCCCCGATCGCAAGTTGGTTTTGCTTTAGTACTTTCACTTATAGAAAAATTAAGCATGACAAATGTCTATCTATGTGAATTAATTCTCATATTAGTTAATCAAATCATATTACTATCAAATGATGAGAATCGACATTTTCTCGTTACAATTGGTTTAACACAAGTACTTTTTAATACACTCTCATCAGCTATATCTATGTCACAAGATAAAATTATAACATGTGTACAAAAATGTTTCAATACATTAATCATCACTATGTTCACGACAACTATTAATGATGATATATCATTTATATCAATAATAAATAATATAATTGACATGGTCATGATGAACAATGATGCAAACGATGCAGGTATGAATAAAATCATTACATGTTATTTTGTTTTCTTTTAAAAAAAAACATGTCCGCGGAGAGATTCGAACTCTCGCCCCATTCCTGGGACACGCATGTTCAGTTAGATTTGCCTTCCTGAAGCGTGCTTCTTAGACCACTCGAACACACGGACTTTCTAATAGATTAAATTTTAATTTAGATTGCTCAAAAATCGATCGACATGTATATCATCAAACATTATCGAATATGTTTAATTCCATTATTGATTCAATATCACAACCACTATCAAACGATATAGCAACGTATTCATCAACAAACCAACAAAATAATCATGAAACTAATAATTTTAATTTAAAAACAATCGAACATCCAGATAGATTTCGTAAATTTCTACAATTATCACTTGATTATATTTATCTATTTCATAGTGAATGCTCATTATTTGAAATATTTATATTACGTTTATTAGATACTTGTTTACTTGGTATTGCATATCTTATTGAAAAACGTCCGAATAATTTACATACTCGTCGTCAAATGGCATCGATTATGTTTCGTTGCGGGGATACAATTAAACAAATTGGACGAAAACTATTAACATTTGCACTTGATCCTGACAAACAACGCTTTAGTTTTCGTATACAAGTATTAAAACATATTATAGCTCAACCGAATTCAAAAGCCGTTATAGAATATCTGCTAGTTAATGATACACAATCTTATTTATATCATCAAATACTTATCTATTTACAAATACTTGCAAATAAAACTCCGACCGATTTAGAATTAGAACAATGGAATAATACATATCAAGGTTCATCCGAACAATCAAGAAAATCATTCGATTCTGGACATTCATCAATAGTTACTCCTACCAATAGAAGTCAAATATTATCGAATGGAGAGGATTCATCATCGCACACAATCAATATGCCAACAAAACAAATGAGAACAACAATAAAACGTTCAATAAAAAGTAGAACTAATGATGAACAATCATCAACCACCGATGAAGAAGATTATAATATCGGTAAACTTTCTAATTCAATAACAACAGTTGAGGAACATGATACAAATTCTCGAAAGAACTTTGATCGACTATCATCATCACCATCAATGTCAATGTCATCGGTTACTAGTGAATTTACATCATCACAACAAATATCAATCCATAGTTATCAAAATATTATTAATGCATTTCGAGATCTCATGCGTGCTGTTAATATTCAATCATTAACAGCTAATGATAATGGTACAATACAACGTCGGGCACTAACTGAATATTTACTAACATCATCAACATCAACACGTAAGATTTAGTTTTCAATGAAAAGGTTACTTCATAGAAATTGTTCAATCGATGAACAAAAACAAAACTATTTTCTTCATGGTTTTAAACATTAACGTTTAGAAGACTTTCTTGAAGTGTTTGTGAAAAATTAAGCTTTTCATTGAGCAGATTTTGTTTTTCAAGTTGTTTCAAATTACAACATTTCAAATAGTTTGATTAGATAAAGAATTTTGATATCCTATTCAAGTTTTATCAATTTTCATAATAAATATTGCTCTACTTGACATCGAATAGTATGTAGAGATCTTCGAAGTAGTTCAATGTTGAATTCTGATTAAAAAGTAAGAACTGTTATACTACAAAAAGTATTTCTATGAATTCCGTATCGATACTCTACACTTAGTTTTGAAGCCAAATTTTTCCACATTCGAATTCATTTCTCTGCATTTTCAAACGAGATGGCTCATGTTCTATATCGAGCTTGAAATATTAAAATTACCGACTCATCTCAATTAGTTATAGGAATCGATCGCATCGTATCATCACATTGAATTGAGCATAGATGTATAGAAAAAAAATTCATCATAGTATTCTTTAATCGAATTGTATCAGAACTATATTACTAAGCAAATAACTTTGAAACAAAAAGTATTATCATTCGGAGTTTTAAACATGAAAATTTTTAATCCTTTTATCATACCATCATTTTCTACTCAATCGAAATTTTAAAATATCATCATATTTCATTTAGCTTTACAAACGCTTCTCAACAGTTCACGAGGAATGCCTCAACACTTTTCATTTGATTGGCCACCATCCATATCTTCAACAGATCTTAAATCACCGAAGAAACTTGATACGCCTATGAAATTTAATTTTTCTCGTCGTCATTCCTTACAAATGCCATCTCCATCACCTGTCATAGTTAGTTGGCTATCAGTCGTTGATGAAAAACGTCTTGAATATAGAATATCTCTCAATCAAACAATTACTTCTACACAACACCGTTCAGTAGCAGCACAAAAGAAATCACTTGCTACATTCACTAACGTAGTTGTATCGGCAATAACAGCACGTGCTATGGAAATAACACAAGATGTGATTAATCTTCAAGGTCTTGAACGTAAAAAATATCTTGAACATCTTCGATTATCACAGAGTCTTGATCTACGTACAAAACACTTGTGGCATCAATTGATATCTCAATTAACACATGAATATGGGATTTGGTTCGAACCATTAACATATCCGAAATTTTGGGAACTTGATCCAACCGAAAATCCTCAACGTGAACGTCGTCGTTTACAACGCTCGTATTGTTTAATGAACAAGCGTTTTTTTCAGCCTCAAGTACCCAATGAAGTACTTGTCAATCCGCCGTTGTCTTATTTATTTGATACACGTCATTATCAATCGATGAATGTGCAAACAGTCTTATATCATAATGAAAAAATAGAATATCAATGTCGTTGTATGAATGTAACACCGAATAATGAAATCAACGGTGAATTACTTGTTGGTACAACACGAATTTATTTTGTTGCCGAAGAAAAAATATCAGGATTGACGAAAACGAAAAGTATCAATTCTGCTATGTCAGCTGTTGGCTATAACTATCATTCATTCAATGATGATTCCAATTCGTTTTCATTTGCTATTGATGATATATGTGAAATGTATAAACGGCGATTTATGTTAAAAGATGTAGCACTTGAATTATTTTTCATTAACGGTATAACATTAATGATAGCACACGTTTCGAATAATGATCGAGAAAATCTTTATCGTTTATTAACTAAGCGTAATTTAATACATTTTAAACGTGAAGAAACACTAAATGAAATACAAACATCATGGAAACAAGGGCAAATCACTAATTTTGATTATCTTATGTTATTGAATAAATTGGCTGGACGCACATTTTTAGGTAAGCAACGCTCTGGGAAAAAAACACGTTTATCTCGAACAGATAATTTGTTCAGATTCGTTTTAATCCATGTAGATTCTATCTAGAATTCGTTTTTTGACGAATACAATGTTTTATCGAAGCCTTTTTATACATGTGAAATGCATAAGATGAGCTTTCAAAAACGAATTCTGAACTACAGTACAATGAAATATTTCATACGCATTCGTGTTTCATTTAGAGGTCCACGTGCAATAGGCTGAGCTCATTCGTTTTTTCCTATGAGTTCAATCGTCACACATAGAGAGCTTTTGTTGTTTGTACGTAAAAAGAATTGAAATTCCAGGTGATTTTTTACGTATAGATGGCATTCGTGTCTACTACAGTGTGGTAGACAATAAAATAAAATAAAATAAATTTCATTCTATTCTGTTAATGGCTGGTAAGCGTAGCCATTGGAGTCGAATATAAAATGGATGCTAGCTGATGACTTGATAGTAAACAAAAATGCGCAATTGTTTTGTTTTGTGGTCTAGGTAAGAAGAGAAGTGAATCGATTCCGTTTGCTATAATAACTAACAGAATAGCTCTTCTTGATCAAAATTACAGCGCCCTCATCTTTTCCGTATTGCTTGTTCTCTGTATATGTAAATCACACCAATCAGTGTGAAGGTGCACTGATGAAGAAACTAACTAGCTAAAGACGCAGATATGTTGTTATTAAAAAAGTTGGTGAATATGTCTCGTCGTCTATCATTCTACGTCAATCCGATCAATCACATTAAAGGGTAAGTGTTAGTCAATATTATGAAAGAGACTCGACAGGAAAATATGCATCGAAGTCGAATATTTTTTCATCATGTACACTTTACTCTCGAGGTATCCACTGAAATACGAACAGATGCTATCAGTAAAAGTGGTGTTGTTTTCAATATCATCATAGTTATATTATTTTGTAAAATTATTAAAATCGATAAATTTTTTTTTATGTTCTTTGTTTGGTATGAACTCATGTACTTAAATTACGTTTTTACGTAGTAGCAACCAAACAGATCATTCATCAGTATAAGATAAAACAAAAAAAACTGATCTCAACGATGACATCAAATTTTTCATTGCCCAGTATCTCAAAAAGCCCTAATCAATTGTATATTGATAAAAGAAAAAGAATTTTTATCGCTAACTTAAATTACATTTTACAAAGCCGTGCTGTACAAAGAATACCTTTAATTATGATCGATAGTTTTCTATTTTATTGAAAAACTGAAATTTCTTTTATTTTGTTTTTACTAGACTTGATGCAGTATCCTGTTTATCCTTACATTGTTGCAAATTATGATAGTCCAATACTTGATTTACGTCTACCGGCAAATTATCGTAATTTATCGAAGCCAATCGCCATTCAACATTTTGAAAAAGAAGAAAAATTCATTGATATATATAATGCATTAGAAGATGCTAAGAATCTTGCTCTATTTCGTCAACAAGAAAATGAACAACAAAACCTGCCAACATCATTCATATTTGGTCATCAATCAGATCCATATCATTTTGCATCATTATATTCTAATTCTGGCATTGTTCTTCATTATCTTGTTAGACTTTTACCTTATACACGAATGTTTCTTGATTACCAGGATAACAATTTTGATTGCGCTGATCGAACATTTCATGATGTTAAAACATCGTATTGGTTATCATCATTTGAATCGACATCAGATTTTAAAGAATTAATACCAGAATTCTATTATCTTCATGAATTTTTATCAAATCAACAAGGATTTAATTTTGGTAAAAAGCAAAGCGTAAGATAGAATTATTATTATGAAAGTTTCATTTGTATTTTCTTGATTCTAATTTCAAGGGGTTCCAAGTATCTGACGTAACTGTACCGGGATGGTCAAAACGTAATGCTCGTTTATTTGTATATGGTCTTCGACAAGCACTTGAATCTGATCATGTAACAACACATTTACATCAATGGATTGATCTTATATTTGGACATAAGCAAACAGGTAAGCATTCAATGTCTCTCTGTTGAACTATAAACGATTTTTCTTTCGGAACAGGAAAAGCCGCTCTTGATGCTATCAATATATATCATGCTGCATGTTATTACGGCTTTCCAATTGAAAATATCGATGATCAACTAACGCAAAAAGCTTACTACGGAATTATTCGTACTTATGGTCAAGTTCCAAAAGTAAAATTTACACATTCTCTTTTGTTTCTTTCTGTATTTACAAGAATATATATCTATTTAGCAACTATTCTTTCAACCACATCCAGCAGTGACCACGGGTAGTTCAACATCTTCAACCTCGAATTCCAATGTAAATGATAAACGTAATAGTGAACGTAATGTGTTCGAATCAAAATTACCCATGGACAGTATACATCGTCTGATAGTTGGTGTACGTTGGGGAGATTTCGTTGGTTCCTATGATATGCCATCACCAGATTATATCAGAAGTCATGATTGTCCAGTTCAAGTATCATCATTTCTTGTAGTTGATGCAAGTTCATATATTATTTGTTTACCATCATCATCATTAGTGGTACATAATGAACAAATTCTGAATGAATCCATTGCTGAACAGAATGTTTCATTACAATCGAATTCATTAGCACTAACATTAGATGCAATGGTTGCATTAAAATGGAATACACCGGATTATGTCGTACGTTGTAGACAATTGAAACAGAATAAAACATGGTATAATTTTCTTGTGCCAATTGATGATCAAGATAAAATAACATGTTGCACATCGATTGATTATCGACTGTTATTTATGGGTAAAACATCCGGTTTAATTGAAATCTATCGTATTGAACGAAATAAAAATATACCAACCGGTATTGAATTAATAAAACGTTATCTTCCATTTATTGCACATCGTTCACCTATTACTTGTTTATATGCTAATCGACAATTCAGTCTATTAATAAGTGCTAGTGCTGATGGCATGTTAACATTATGGGATACGAATCGGTATGTAATATTTGTTTTTAGAGATGATATTCATTTGTAGTATTACATACGGATAAATAATGAAAGATAGTAGTTATTAGGCGTAGAAAATATCCCTTATGTTTCTTATACGTGATACTAAAGTTCAGAGAGTTAAATGATTTATTAGAAACAGAAACGAATGAAGAATATTACAGCTATCGATCAGCTGGAAGTAATATTTTTGTTTCCGGTTATTATAACTCTTTAATGTAGAGACCTTACATCAAGTAAATATCGTTGGAAGTGTTATGCAATATTGTAAATCAACCGATATAGCAATACCGTAATAGGGCTTGCTGATCTAATATAACGGTTTGCTAGATCATCTTAAAATAAATAGATCTGAAAATCAAAACAGACACATTTTTCTTTTACTTCAATGATGACTTTGACCGTTTGTTTCTTTTTCACAATCGTATTTTGAATATCTTAAGACATGAATTCTTAATATTATTAAATGACATAAGATTTGATCGAGAATTGAATTTTTTATCGAAATGACGATTTCAGTACTTCTTTTTGAAAAATATTTCGTTACATATTTATATATATATATATATCTTAGAAAATTTCGTGTATCAAAAAATAGATCATTTGTATTTCGTTAATTAATTGAATTACTATAACGAATTTAAATTTTAGTTTATCATATGTCCGAACATATAAACAAGATAATCAACCAATCTATCATCTAACATCATCAGAGACCACTGGTGATATAGCATATTTATCATCCAGTGGTAGTCAATGGTATTTAACGTATTTAACATGTAATTGTGAATTCATTCGTTGCTTACCATTTCCTGAACAATTGAATTGTTTGTGTTTCACATCTGAACCTGAAGGTACGTGCGTTAATGTACTTTTGGGTGGTTTTGAAAATGGTACTATAGCAATGTGGTCAACATGGGATTTAACATTGTTGCGTCAACTTGATTTTCCTCAATTAAATTCACATGCAATCGTTGCAATGTGTATACCGAAATTCGATCGACGTCGTTTATTTGTTGTTGATCGGGATCGTCATTTGCATACAATTGAAAGTCGTTCGTCATCATCGACGTCAACTGCACCACCGCAAGTTCTTTTTCTTACTTAAAAGATTGATTTTTGTCTTCTAACAGTGAGATGTATTAACATATATCTAACTAGTCAATTCATATTCTGTGCTCGGTATGTTCTTTTTTATTTTCATGTGCAATGTTCGTTGTGAACAAAATTTAATCGCTGTGTTATATTGTTTTTTGTTCTTTATCTTTTCTTTATTTTGTTTTTGAATATAATGATACGTCAATTCTTCTTCTATTGTGATGATGTACAAAAGTTTTTGACAGTTCGAAAATCGTTTTAAGATAGGCATACGTATATATTATATATTGAGCAAGACATATTTGAATACTTCTTTCTTTCGTTATTTTGTTTTCTGGCAAAATATGTTGTGGTTTATTTTAGATAGATACGAAATAGAAGAATTTATTTATGAATATTTTCATGTAATCAATAAAAAAATCGATATTTTTCTTTGAAAAAAAAACAGCATACGTAAAATGTTTGTGATCCAACTATAAATGATATTTCTGTCGAATATTTGATTTTGTTTTTTGTAGATGACTGTTCGAGTTGTTAGTCGTGTAGAAGTATTGGCAGCATCGACTGGTCATTATTATCCGAACCGAGCACCACTTCAACCAGTTCCATTTCAAAAACTTCCACCTGGTGCAATTAAACCCGATGGCTGGCTACTTGGTCAATTAAGATTACAAGTCAATGGTTTGAATGGAAAGCTCTATGAAATATCAGATTATCTTGTTTATGATCAATGTGGCTGGGTCGATCCAACGAAATCTGCATGGGAAGAGTTACCATATTGGTTACGAGGGTTTGCTGATCTAGCGTTTGTAACAGGTGATGAAAATACATTAGCATTAGCAACACGTTGGATCGATGGCATATTGAGTAGTCAACAAGCAGATGGCTGGTTCGGTCCAAATGAATTACGTACATCTCTCGAAGGTGGTCCTGATCTATGGCCAGCCATGCCATTGCTACATTGTTTTCGTTCATTTTATGAATATACAAATGATGCTCGTGTTATTCCATTTCTTTTAAAATATTTTCAATTCGTTAATGCACAACCAGCTGCCGTATTTCCTCGTGGTTGGAGTTATACCCGATGGGCAGACAATATTGATACAATTATTTGGTTATATAATCGAACGACTGATACCGATTGGTTAATTGATTTAATTAAGAAAATTCATTCGAATTCAGCGGATTGGCTCAAAGGCTTACCAACATGGCATAATGTAAATATAGCACAAGGATTTCGTGAACCAGCACTATATTCACTCGTTGTTGATCCGCCTGATTCTCGTTTTGTTCAAGCCACATATGATGATTATCAACTTGTTATCGATCAATACGGACAATTTCCAGGTGGAGGTTTTGCCGGAGATGAAAATTGTCGTACTGGTTATGGTGATCCACGACAAGGTATTGAAACGTGTGGCATCGTTGAATTCATGCATAGTTTTGAAATTCTTACACGCCTAACAGGTGATAGTGTATGGGCTGATCGGTGTGAAACATTAGCATTTAATACGTTGCCTGCTGCATTTGATCCATTGATTGGTCGCGGAACACATTATATAACTTGTGCCAATTGTGTTCAGCTTGATGATCAAGTTAAAAGTCAAAAACAATTTGACAATAATTTCGCCATGCTTGCCTATAAACCTGGTGTTCATCAATACCGTTGTTGTACACATAATCATGGAATGGGATGGCCATATTATGCTGAAGAAGCATGGTTAGCAACGTATGATGGTGGCCTATGTGCATCATTGTATGTATCGAGTCAAGTAACTGCATTAGTTGGTCCCAATGATGGTACACAAGTAACTATAATTGAAGACACAGATTATCCATTTGATGGAAAAGTTCAGTTCCGTTTTCAATTACCGACATCAACACAATTCAAGCTTTACTTACGTGTACCAACGTGGTGTCGACAGGCACCTGCAGTTTCCTTAAATGGAACCATTCTATTTAATGAGAAAACTCCAATTAATGGTTCGTATCTAATTATTGATCGTCTTTGGATAAACGATGATGTTCTATCGTACACATTACCGACAACAGTAAGAATGAAAACATGGAAATCGAATCATGATTCAGTTTCGATATCATATGGCTCATTAACATTTTCATTGGGTATTGATGAAGAGTATCATCGTATTGGTGGTACAGATGATTGGCCAGAATTTGAAGTCGTACCGAAATCGAACTGGAACTATGGTTTGGTAACAACAAGTATAAAAGAGTGTTTAATGAAACGAAAGAAAATGAAAAATCATTGTGAAAATCCTTTTACAAAGGAGACAGCACCAATTAATATTGAAATTCGAGCTCGTCGTATACCAGAATGGAAAGCAGATAGTGAGAATGTTGTTGGACTTTTGCCGCAATCACCTGTTCAAAGTCAAGAATCGGATGAAACGATTATATTGATACCAATGGGTTCTGCTCGACTTCGTATAAGTGCGTTTCCTACCATTGCTAAATAATTCCAAGACATTGTGTTTTAGTTTTTGGAATGAATATTTTATTTTTTGTAACTTGATTAATTTTTTCTTTATCAGATATAATTATTTAATACTTTAAAAATGTGATATTTTTTGATTTTATTAATTTTATCAATCGATTTCGACCAAATAACATACGATAGCGTTACAATATTTTTCGATATCAATCAACGTTAAACGTGTACATGAATAAATGACTTTTTACCTTTTGCAGATAAACATTTTCTACGTTCGACAAATAAATATGTCTCATATTTTTTGCCGTGTCATACCTCGTACAACATCGAGCATACTCTATGTATCTCGTATGAGTGCACATAGTCTTCCACCTGGTACACCGGTTAAAGTACCTGGAACTAAAGGTGGTTATCATATTGTTTCTGGTTCCGGCCAATTTATTGCTACAGATGGTCCATCAGCCACACCACGAACAGGACTCGGTGGTGGCAGCAGTGCTAGTATGATACCTGGTGCTCAAACATCTCATCGCAAAACTTCATCGCAATCCCACGGTTCATCAGACAGTTCAAAGAAAGGGTAACTATACTGATACTACTTACGATATAATTACGATACTTGTCAATTCTTTATCTGAACGAACTATTCTTCTTTTTGCTTTTTTTTAGACATTGATCAATTCGTCAAGATTAGTTAAACTGAATAACATCAATCCATAAATCCTTGAAAAATTATCAATCCATTAACATATCCAAATCATATTAGACAAATCCATTTTTCCTTCCTTTCAAAATAAAACCGTAACAAAACTAGTTTACTCTTTTGTGTTTATTATTAGTTAATAAATTCTAAAGAGAATGTAGATCAAAAAACAACAACGTGTTTCTACCTCTTCATTTGTAGTTATAGATTTATGTAAGAATAAAAAGATGATATTGTTCCCTATGTTGTTCGATAGTGAATCATGTTTCTCATGCTTCGACCAACATCTATATTGATTGTACATGGTCAAGTTAAATTGGATCATGATGATATCTGTAATTGAAATATCATTTCAAATGATTATTCGTTTCTATCATCGACTTTGCAATACTATGTAGATAATTGATAATACTAATACGTCAACGAATACGTATCTGGTACGATTGTTGCAATTACTCATCGACATTTCTATATGATTCATGTATTTTGAATAGTTTCTATTTTTGGTTATATTCAAGATATTAATTAAGAAACAAGGATAGACAAGAGTTGAAAAATGAAATAAATGATCTTGATCAACAGACAAAGAAATAATAATACTAATATCTATGACTTGTCATAGAATAAGCTAAAATGATTCTGTATGATAATTCAACTGATGAATATCAATATATAAAACAAATTACTTTTCAGTCTTAAATCTCAACATTTTAAAACAGTTATTTGTTTCTTTTTTCGAACTATTTATATATATATATAGATTTATTTAACATGTAAATAAAAGGAGTACTGTAATAAAACATATGTCTGATGCTCTATCAATACAATAAATAAATAAATAAAAATCCTTTGTCAAGTCTTATGTTACTAATCTCAATGAATGATATGGACATAGATTTTTTTCAAAATTCTTATTGAGAAAATTATTTTCTTTTCATCGATACTTAAAAAGTATTGAAGAGAATTTTGTTTGTAAAATTCTAAATGTAAAAAACAATATGTCTGCTATTGATAATCAAAGGAATACTCTTTTACTCTATTAATCGAAGGATAGATTTAATTACCATTCCCTTATTTAATGTTCCAGTAAAGTAATACACAAGAAGTTCAAACATTCGAGCCAAGCGTTATGTATAGAAGGCTTTTCAATCGTATATTAACAAGATATGCCACGGTATCTGATCATCAATCAAATGCCTATGATCGTTCTATCAACATCTGTCATGGTCTGTAAGACGATTTCTGGGAACATTATGGTTTTAGATGTGATATTTTCTGACTGAAGTCTGTAGGAAGCCTTTAATGCAACTTCATTAGCATCTGACTAATCATGTCAAAACGTCTTTCATCGGAGTATGATATAAAATAAGAGCATGCAACGATAGAACCAACATGAAAGATGATGTTGCTGTTTTTTTTTATACTTAAAACACCATCATCGTACAAGTTAAATTCCTTTTGTTGTCACGCATGAGTGTGTTGTTCAAGCAACTCCCCTCTGGTATAACTATTAAAAATTTAAATGAAAGCATCATTAATTTAGTATTGAAATTTAGTACTATTATTGTAAATTCGTATGTATCGTGTTTCATCAACTAAAACAATAAATAAAGATTCTGCTAATATGTTTTAATTGCCTATCTGTATGTGATCTGTGCCTTTCCAGCAAACAGCAATAGCGAGCCAGAATAATATCGTCTATTTTCTACATTTCACCGGAAGCACACTAGCGAGAAGTACGATGGTGCTATTTTGGTCTGTGTAACATACATAAACCATACACGCATCGAACGAAGGAAAAGTGAATAAACGTAGAATTGTTCCCGTTGTGTTCTTTTTTTTTCTTCTAGAATATTTTTTCCTTCTCTTCTGTATACAAATACAAGCATTAGCGAACTTTCTCTCCATATATATAGACATACATGTATGTATTATATCATTCTTTGCCATTTTCATAGCAAAGAAATCATATATTCTATAGATATCAGGATACTAGAAATATAGCCCAATCTTCCTTGTGTTTTTCTTCTTATCCAACATTAAATAATGGCATCAAAAGATCAAATAATTCTTGGTTATTGGAATATTCGTGGTTTTGCTGAACCATCACGTTTATTACTGCATTATAAAAAAACGCCGTTCACCAATAAATTATATAATTTTGGTGATGCACCAGATTTTAAACGTGAAGAATGGCTCAAAGAAAAAAATAGTTTAGGCCTTGATTTTCCGAATCTACCATATTTAATTGATGGTGATTTAAAATTATCACAAGCAAAAACAATACTAACACATCTTGGTCGTAAATTTAAAATGATGGGTAATGATGAAACTGAAACATCAATGATTGAATTATTGATTGATCAATCAAATGATTTAAGGCAAGAATTGAATAATGTTTGTTATCGAGCCATTAATTTTGAAGCTGTTAAAAAGAAATTCTGTGAAGAAACACTACCGATACATTTAAAATTATTCGAAGATTTTATTACACGACAAGGAAAAAAATGGTTAATGAGTGATACATTAACAGTAGCTGATTTCCAGTTATTTGAATATCTTGATCATTGTTGGCTTCTATCAAATGATAATTGGGCTGAATATCCGAAGATTCTTGCTTATATGAGTGCATTTCGAGAATTACCTGAACTAAAAACATATCTCGAAAGTGAACATACTAAACGTCCAATCAATGGTAAAATGGCTAAATTTGGCGGTACGGTTGTTCAACATGTTGAAAAAAAGAAAGAAGAACCACCTAAAACTGAAGAAAGTGAACCAGCTGCAACAGCCTAATGAAGCAATGATGTGCTGTAAATTCTATTCATGTTTCTATCGAATTGCGCACGTTGAACGCACTTTATACTATATCTATTTATGTTGTAATGCTCAGGAGGAAAAGAAAACGTTTATATAGTTGCTTTTGTTTTTGTTTAACAATAATTTTTGCTTTATTCTTTGAATGAGCAGTTCTCATCGTTATTTATTTATTTATTTTATATGTAATCGAATAATAATCTCGCTCTGTTCATGAGTTTCATCCAAGTAAAAGAAAATAAATAAGAATTAAAACGAGCAAATAAAATGATGTAGTTCTTGAAAAAAAAAAGAGAATTTCTATTAGAAATGGTGCTTCAGTTTCAAAGACAAGCAAGAAAGATTTTAGACGCGAAACCTAAATTAGATATTTGTAAAACCAAGAGGAATTCAGTGAGAAACAAATTCTCTTTTTCTTAAGTTAAATATCAACTGGATGAAATTGATTTCACATGGCCAAACGAAGCTATGTTCCTAAGGGAATAAAACAAAAGAAGAAAGCATCTGTAAAACTTTTGAATGATCGACTATAGTTTAAAACAATGTCATTAATATCCGTATTTGTGCTTGATATTAACCTAGATTCATCAAAGTACTCTCTTGGTTATAGATGATTTGAAAAAAAGCAGTCTTCATGTGATATCGATTCTGCTCAAAACAAACATTATCTATAATATCCATGACAGAATATTCTGCTCGATGAAAAGTTCGACAGCTGAGAAAGAGGTCGCCAGAGAACATCATTTCTAACCTTCTCGGCCCCATTATGCCCAATAGAGTAGTACTCAAGAACCGAGAGACGATATGGCGGCTGATATTAATACATCGCACTAAAATACAAAGCTTGTATACATTGACAGAACCTTAGAAAAGAAGGATATTGCCATAACTCATAAGAAATCTTTCAATTGCATATTACTGACTGTATGTATAGTGTAAGTAAGAATTCAGTGTACAATTCGAAGAGTTTGCACTAAGTATTTCTATGTCAATTCTAATACAATAACGGGTAAATGGGAATGCTTTCTGAAACAAAAATTATACATTTCATGGACTGGCAACAAAATTTCTTGCTCTTCTAAATGAAGACCTATACCAAATTTCTATCAATATTCGTTTGAGAATAGTAAAAGGATCTTCAAATATATTTTACAACGAAAATTTTTTTTCATGGACACTTGTAATTTCACCATTGAAATTCAAAAAACAGGGGGTAAAATTTCCTTCAATTATCAATGTATAGAGCAATATTTGATGTAGAAAATATATTATCTGTATTTCTCTTTTATCTTTTTATAAAATTACCCAACTATAACACTTCCTCACTATCCTCAATTTGGGAAAGTCAAACTTAAGACGGTATCATGTTTTATATAGTTTCGAATAAAATACTTATAGCTTGAATTAGGTAATAATGATCGATTAGGTCGATTTCATCTTTTATTTAAAAATGTTTACTGTACAAAATTACGAAGGTTAATGTGTTTTAACACTTTCAAAAATCGACTTATATGAATGAACAAAACTGCAATCAATTTTTCGTGATTTTAAAAAGTTTCTTCAGAGATCTTCACGAAATAGGTAAGATAAGTCCCACTCTATGTTCATAAAGAACAGAAAAGTTAGTCCTATACCATTACTTGTCACTCATATGAGCTGTTGTCAATTATTTAAAAAATTAACAAGATTTTATCGACAAATATTGGACTCTGTGTTCAGCTCGGACTATATTTTTTAGATTTTTCATAGATTTCCTCAACATTATTGAGAAAAAGTAAATAGAAATATTCTATGTGCATATTTAGAAAGGCTATAAGATTTTCATTCCAGCTCATGAGGTTTCACATATCTGCCTATAATAATTTCAAACCAGTGAATACTAAAAACAAATTTTTAGGGCGAAAATCTGCCCACCTTCCACTATGTCTTACTTTTAACTGCATCTTTCACTAGTTTCTGAAGTCTTCCCCTCCATTCAAAGTATCGCAAGTGTTGATCAATTATTACACCGATCTTTTAGAGAATACTCGGATACAATCTCGGAGCCAAGTGCTCAACGAAGAATATTTTACTTATATGTTCTGATTTTCATTATCAATCAACTATAAATGCTAGAAAGAATCGGTTCGATAAATTTTTCGGTTAAATAAATGTTCATTGATTAACTAATGTGCATCTGACGAACACTGATTAAATATAGGTAACCGTGCCATATAATCATTGGATCTAGCCGACATATATGAACAGTAATATTGAAAAAAAGCATTGAGTTCACAATTATGTCCGGTATTTTTATGTCCATCGATTTTTGGAAATTCAATGTTAGCATAAAAATGCTGCGGATAATTCAATGATGACATTGAATGAATTTATTTATATAGTATAGATGAACGAAAAAAAAGCGCTTCCAACGAAAAGTGGCGCCATCGTTCATACTGACAGCAAGGTTCAACAGTAATTTTTCATTGGATAGATCATGAAATAAAGATTTAATCCAAATGATGTGCACGCACACACTTACACACACATAATACAGTAAAAGAAAAAAGATGTCTCGAAATAAAGAAAAACAGAACAATCAATTAAATCGATTATATCTATCTAAAGTAAACCCACGTAAGCTCGATAGTGAAACGAAATAGTCTTTGACTTCAGTTTTTTTAATTTTGTTATAGCAAAGGCGAAACGACCACACCTAGTAAGTTCGTTGAAACTAATTTACTGACAAATTATTTCTTTTGTTCAGTCTCAAATTCATACAGTCGATGAACTTCGCCGATGGCTGCCAATAATTGAACGTGAAATTCAAATGACATTAGCTGTATGATACTGATTTCATCTGATTTCTATGAATTTGGCTTTCTTTAGCAAACGACATCGGTTCGTTATACTGATGATAAAGTCAAGTCAATGTATAAACATATATCACAACTAGAAATTGAACACAAAAATTTTCGCCGAAAAATAGCACAAATAGAACTTGGTGCTAACATTAATGTTCTCACGAAGACTATTCCAATCGAAAAACCTATTCACTTTTACAAAAAAAAATACACTAGTAACCGTATGTATATTTGAATGAGTAAAAAACAAACATCTTCATGATCTCATGTTGTTTTCATTGTAGATAATGAAACTTTGGACGATGTTTTTAAAACAAACCATGATCTACCACTTCTATCTATGAATGACTATAGAATAGTATCGCCAGAAACTAATTTAACAGTGATTCACAATGAAGAATCATCTAGAAATAATCCTCTTGTTGATTATTCGGATTCTGATTAACAATTTTTTTGTCGCATGTTTCAGATGAGTTTAAATACACGTAAAAAACGAAAGAAAGAACTTCGAGAAGAATATATCGAACAAGATGGTTTAATATTTCAATTGCCGCAAGAAATACTTCTGCATTTATTTAAATTTCTTTCGACAGAAGAACTTATACTTGTTGCTAGGTTAGTACGTTGACTTAATTTGTTTTTTTATTGTTCTGTATCATGCCATTTGTTATTTAATCATGTTTCAGTGGGTATGAGAATACATTGTCACTTTAATAGCTTTTCATATTATGATACAGGAAGAGTAATATCAGTGGAAGAACACGAATACAATTTTCTTCAATCTATTCGATAATAATCTTCGGCATTAATAAAACTTAATCACATTCATTGGTGAATGATTTTTTTTCTGAAGTCCTCTTTATTTTCGAAGAATGAATAGTTAACAACACGATGCAAAGATTTCGGTTTTTTTTATCGGGTTTCATTAAAAGGAATGAAGTGTTCATCCTTGGTAGAAAATCCAACATGTCTGCTGTAATTCTCAGAGAGTTACAGTCAGAGATCATTGGTATTCAAAAATGATCTAAGCTACCTGTTCGTTTTTTAAGCCTGCAAAGTATATTCAAAATTGTATTCTTCAAAGCATGTTCAATAGGTAGACACTGCTCTAGACTATGGACGTATTATGAAACTGGGCATGTTAGATAAAAATTTGATTTGTTGCTTCGCTGCCATCAATTCCTTCATGTCGTCACAAGATCAAGATGCTTGTGACTGAAGATGAATTCTAATCTGAAAACATTCATTTAGAAGGCCTGCATTCTTAATTTTGATTTACCTTTAGTAAAAATATGTATTGTATTTTGAACTTTAATTCTTCGTTTGTTTTTGTAGTGTTTGTAAATTATTTCGTTGTCTTGCTTACGATACGAAATTATGGAAAGTTATCGATTTAACAAAAAAATCTTATTCCAATCGTGTATTAGTAAAATTTTTTCGTCGTTTTCCTCTTCCAAGTACAGAAATATTGAAAATATGTGGTGCCCCAAACGGAAAGAAAGCAAAAAATAATCTTATTAAATTACCACCCTATACAGAACAATTAAGCTATTTCATTCGTACATCATATCCCAATCTTCGTTATCTTCATATATCGAAGTATGATTTTCGAGATGATCCAACAGCTTGTAAAAACATCACATGTTTACCAACAAATCTTCATGGTCTCTATTTAGCAAAATGTGAAATGTTAATGACAAGTATTCAAGGTACATCTGATTTTTTGAAAGTTCATCAATCGACCTCGAACAATTCGACATTAAATTTTTCTCTTCAACAATTGAAAATTCTCTCGTTCGAACAATCATCATGTCTTGGACTCGTATCCGTACGTTACATACCAGATTTATGTCCAAATTTAATTGAACTTAATCTGAACGGTTGTTTTCGTATTACACGTACACGTACATTTACAGATACGCTACTGTCATTTCATAAGACACTTCAACGACTTTATTTAAAAGAAACACAAGTTGACGATGATACCATACATTGTATATGTCGAAAATTAAAATCTCTTACTACACTTGACATAAGATCATGTAAATATATTACAAGAAATATTGTAGAAAATTTATTAACATTAAAACAATTAAAAGAATTATTTGCAGATGATGTTATTAAATTAGAATATGAAGAAAGAAAATTAAATGAAAATTGATGAGATTTATGTAGTTGTTTTAATTTGTAATAAATGTTTTGCATGTTAATGATTGTCTAAAAGACAATTTAGAATTTTAAATTTATAACATTCTACGATGAAGTAGTAAATAAACGTGTTCTGTTGTGGTTTTCATATCCAATGCATGGAGATTCGTCTTCATTATAGAATCAATGAGAAGCATAAGACCAAAACATTCATCGCTAATGAAGAAATAAGAGCGGAATCAAAAGTTCGAAATCGCATAAGGGAGTTACCCATGAAATAAAAAAAAGGCCAAAAAATGATGTAAATTGCATTATTTAATGAAACTTTTTGCCAGGAGAAATGATGTCGAAAATGAAAAAAAGTCCACTTTTCATCTGGAAGCGGACATAATCTTTCAGTTTTTTTAAATCATGGCATTAAGATGATTTAGTTTTCATCAAAATCATGTTCATGAAATGATTAATATTAATCAATTGCTACTATGATGTATGTACTGCAAGCAGCACATGAGCTTTTCGCAAACCTCAGCCTAAGTGCCCTTCATGTGGCTATGCGATGAACTACACAGTGAAAAATTTTCGCTGATTTTAATCGAATTATTCTGCAACAAAATCAAAATTGAAATCGATTGATAATTTTGATTATCGTAGATCACGACTTAACCATTACTTTATATTGCTACTTATCCAGTGTTAAATTTTCGGATTAAAATTGATTATTNAATAATCAATTTTAATCCGAAAATTTAACACTGGATAAGTAGCAATATAAAGTAATGGTTAAGTCGTGATCTACGATAATCAAAATTATCAATCGATTTCAATTTTGATTTTGTTGCAGAATAATTCGATTAAAATCAGCGAAAATTTTTCACTAGGGGGGGGGGGTGCCTGTAGTTTAATCTGTCCCTACATCAAACACCCACACACCCCGGCGAACGTTGAAACGGACACCAACACCGATCGGCAGTGACAGCACTCACACCCACATGCACAGCTCCCATCCCACGCCTACACTGTCACTCAGACTCACACCCATACTTTTATCGATGTTTCATGCACACCCACACCCTCAAACGATTACGAAGGCAAAGTCAGCGCTGTCAAAGCATCATCTGTCATCCGGACATATCATACATGATGACAATTTTCGCGTCCTATGATCTGACAAACATCGATACAGGCTTTTGATAAAAGAGTCGCTGCTCATCTCACAGCGTAAACCGATATTGAACGGAACAGGAAGATCATTCCCGATCTATATCTCTCCGGTAGGTATCCCAATGAGCACACAGAAAAGAAAAAACTCGGAAAAAATCACTCAACCAAGCTCAACAATCAGCAACAACTCCTAACATATAAACAATATACGACATAAAAAAGTATCATTCATCTTTAGGTACAGCTGAAACGTCGAACCTCAAATTAGAAGTAAGTAAGAAAAATAATAAAACCCACATCCATCACGGAGTAAGTCATAAAACACAAAAAATATTAAAATATCGCTAATCATTACCAGGAGTCAAAAATCCCGGATGACAATGAACAACTTCAGAAACAAACTACGACAAACCCAATGGTAGAAAATGATCGAAAGAAGATCGAAAATTAACGTAAAGAATAAAATTTTCAACAAATCATCTAGCGCAATTATCTCACTTGTATTACCTATTATCAGGTGTATTATTGTTAATCGGCAAGAAAAAAAATAATATTTTAATTATATTATTTGTTTCTATCATCATTTTTTAAATATCATATTCAATATGCTTGAAGACTATAAATTTGTCTTCCAATACTTTCCTTTTCAAATTTTTATTTCGATTTTTTTCTGATAAACCTCTTAAGCTTTCGATGTTTTCCTTTTTCCATTTTCTTCCGTCATTTGCTTCTTGTGACATTTTCCACCAAGATCATTTCATCAAAGTCTCACGATAATGAACTTGAAAAGTTGACACACAAATGAAAATCACTGTACGATAAAGATCTGTTTATGCCGATCATTTGTAAAAATGGTGCTAATCTATTTCTAAAATTTGATTATACTGCCATCTTTAGATTCGAGAATGTAATCAATAATTCCACGTTTGTAAAGTATCTCAAATATAAAACATAAGATCAAAACTCTTGTTTGATAAATTTGACGTGCTAAAGCAAAAATTTGAATATTTCTAATCTGAAATGAAAAATCTCAATTGAGACTATTTAGTTTAATTATAAAGCATAACTTAACATGTACAACTTTAATTATGGGTTTTTTCTCTCGTTTTCATTGTAACTTATTCTTGGATGTAAAAATTCGTAATTGAACGAATAATTACTTCAAAACTAACTTTTTAGCAGAAACGCTTTCGAAATGAAATATAATCATAGGGATATTTTGAATTACTTCAAGTAGTTGCTACTTGAAGTAATAGCAAAAGTGACAACCGAAAAAATTCAACTTATAACTTTTATTCACGAACTTTCTTTGAGAAACTTATATTCACCGATTTCACGAAATAAAAAATTTAGAAAATGAATGACGAGCAGCATTCGTCAAAGAAAAATAAGTGATCTGTTTTTAATATCGTTCCTCTGATTTCATGATAAGTGTGATTATTAAAATGATGCACGTCCAAATTCTTCGCCATTGAAAATTAAAACTTGATTAATTAATCAAAAACGTCGAAAATTTTCATGTTGAATGCTCGCAAGCAAACTTTAACATCGTAAACTTCATTTTCGTCATTTAAAACTTACGACTAATGGAATAGAATTCTCATACATTTTTCTACGCATGGAACACAGTTACGAGGAACAGTCGATCATAAACATCGTTATTTTGTGTATCTCCTGACAACATGATGCGAGATTTAACTGATTGACAGTTCCAATTCATTTAATTGTAGACATAAAACACACCATTCGAAGATATTTACGCTTTATTTTGCTGAAAACTATCAACCATGATAGAGCGGACATGTTATGAAGTAGCTTACTTTATTTGTAATAAAAGCTGAATTACAATTATATTGAAGTTTGTCGAAAAGTCTGAAAGATTTCCGTTTTTTGTCGAATTTTATATCATAAATGTTTATATGGCATACAACCTATTGAACACTTCAAAAGATAGTCAGGCCGATTTACGACTGCCCAGCAATTGGACAGAGACAAAATTAGAACTTCTTGAGTCAAAACATAAACTTATCGCAAATAGTTTATATCTCATTAACAGCGACATTAGATATTCAATACTCAACCTTCAAGAAACATCTTTCAACGTGGAAATCAAATTCAAAACTACTTTTTGGTAAACCAGCTAGCCGAATCATATCTGATAAATCTTGAAAGTAAATCTACAATTCTTGATTTTAATACGTATGATTGAGAGCAAAAAAATATAACAAGGTCAATATTTTTTTCTATCCTAATTGTTCATGAACAAAGAGACCTATATTGATATAGTATGAAGTTCGACTAAATAAAATAGAGTAATGAACAAAATCACGATACATAATCAGTCGATGATTTTTCATGTCTAATTGAATTATTTTTTAATTTTATGAATTCAGTTTCAATGAATCCATCTGGTACTGTACGTGTGAAAATAATATTCATTTCCTATAACATGGAAATTACTAAATAAACTACGAATCTGTCGATGATTAGAATTCATTTTGGGATTCAATGAGACATCGGTATGATTTTAATATTGGTGTATAAAAGTAATCAACAAATAAGTTTCCAGTGATCATACTTTATCATTTGATGATTCTCATTCTGAAGACGGTGTTTGTAGTCTTTTACGGTACACACACATTGCAATAACTCCACCGATAATAACAAAACCAACAATTATAATAGTTATTATAATCACGAGTATTCCTTTCTTATCACTAAATATAGAAAGTAAATTTTATTTTATACTTGAGAAATTCATTCAAAATTAACATGTTGCACTTGTCATTCATCAAATTGATTCGAGAAAGACAAAGTTTTTCTTATATCTGTAAGAGATTCATTCTGACAGGAAATTCTATTTTTGTATGAAGAAGTTTTAAATGCATGAAATATGTATATATGTATTGTCTCACAACAATCTAATATCTTATCTTCTATTCAATTATTCCTAGTAAGACAGCACAGGTAATAGCTATATTACGGATTTGAAAAATTTCAATATTTCCACTCAATTCAAAGCTTTTAAACGATGAATTATTATTTTTTTTCTTCTAAAGGATTTAATCGATAATCTCTGCCATAATGTAGCTTAGCATGTGCTGTACTCTTGAACTAGTAAGACATCATTCGTGATCTTATGCTACTCGAATATAAATGTGAATACTCTATTCTTCATCTCGCATGATGATACTGTGAAAGGTCGGAGTGACGTATTGATACACGTACATGTGGCCTTTTACATATGAAAGTACCTTTCTTAATGATATCTACTTCATATCTTAGTAAAATTTTCAGTTACCTAATCAATATTTCGATCATCTGAATTAGTGTGATCTATTTGTGTCAACGAGACTTTTAAAGATTAGATCATATATTTCAATATCAACAAATGAAAGTCCTGTTCTCGAACGGTTCATTTGAGAAAGATAAAATTTTAAGATTAATCTCGTATACTTATCTTTCAGAAAATCATTTCAATAGCTTTGAAACCCGAAAAAAAATGTTTTCTATCTATTGTCGATTTCTGGTTAAAGCGTACTTTACTCATGCTCACCCAGATGACTATTAACAGTGGACTACTGCTTAGTTAGTATATATTCCTATTTATCAATTCTAATCAACTGTTTTGTCTTGAGACACGTTGAAGAATGTCACATGCTAAAGCTGATGATCAATTTCGAAGAAAATAAAAAACTGTTAGTTAAACTATGCATGAGCCTTTTTATTTCAACGTGACAGATTTTCTGTTGAAACTCATGAAATACGGGAAACATATCTATCGAGTAAAGGGTGATCATTATGTATATCAACAACTTCAATATTCGTAGTCTTTTAATAGGATCAAAGAAAAATAAAATTGCTTTAATTCAATATATTAATTGTTGCATTCATTATTTTAAAATTTTGAAAACACTTTTTATCATTGAAACAATACCGCTACTCAAGCTATGGCCAGCAACAAAAAAGAAACTCATACATTCCTTATTAGAATTGCTTCATATAATTATTAGTTTCTTAAAAATAGTCCGTTTGGTGACATAGCAGTGTTCGTATTTTCGGTAGACATGCTTAAATAAATAATTCGCATTCGAAGATATTCTAACATTTCTAACATTAATGAATTCTATTGAGAACATTTTGCCGCATCTGTAGTAAATAAGCAAAATAAAATGATTGAATGCATGCAACGAAGTCGAAACGTTGAACTTCACTATTTGAGTTTGGGTTTACTCTTGACTATAGTTACTCACGATGATATAATAAGAATCAAATGACACGCAGAAGGAGAAGGGTTCTAGATTTTGTTGAGATAGATCTCAGATAGTGAAGTAACTGTTACAAAAATGAAACATCACGAAAAACCCTAAAAAGAAGTGGTGCTCAGAAACATTGGAATTGAAGTCTGGAATTTCACTGAATTCAAGACTACTTTCATGATTAATCATATATCTGAAGAACTGCTTAAGCAAAACTAAACTTTTGAGTTCGATGATTTGACTCGTGCTCGCATGGTTGTTTATTGAAATTCTATATAGGATTTGGTTTAGGGCTACAGTTACATTGAGACATTCTTCATTATGTTATTTATAACTGAATTTCATCTCATCTTAAAACAATCACTAAAAGAGAGGTAAAAATTTGATTCAGATTAATTTCAATTTGAGATTGTGCTTGTCGCTCAAATATGATTATTTCGAGATATGCTTTTTTGAATCAATGAATCTAATTATCATGGAACTAACTAACTTCGTAGACAATTTAGAATTCTCGACTGAAGAGTCGACGCTTTTCATTTCATTCCAACATCAGCTAACATTTCTTCTAAACGTCTTTTGAAAAACAAAGAATTATATAGTGCCGTATTCCGACTTGTGATATAGAAAATTTCTTCGATTATTAATTAGTAACGATGTTTAGACTGTAAATGCTCAGTAGATTTTTTTATTTCAGAGCAAATTTATCGACGCGAGGAAGTTTAACAAGAAAATGCGACAAAAAGCTTTCTGAAGCTTTAGTATTTCGGAATTATTCTAAGCTGCACGGATCCACTCTTTAGGAATTAATTACACAGAAATGCAAGTCATTGAAGCTTCTATTGTTGACAGCTTGCGCACTATTGATGTCAATATTTTTCTGGCTCTTTTACCAATAATCTTAAAAAATCAATTTTCTCCTCAATAAACGACTTCTAAGACTCATTAGTCTACGCAACATTAACAATCATCGACATAAATACTGTATTATTTCATTCTTCTACTATTATTTCTTCAGAATATCTTAGAATAAAGAAATGTTGTTGAGAAAATCATCCGAATAATTGTTCCATATCGTTTGAATCAATAAAATAAAATAAACTATCCTGATTCTAGTAGAAGAAAAATCTTTTTAAATTTCACTTATAATTCGAGTTACGATAACCATAAAGAAATTGTTTTTTCTGTCATAGAAGATTGAACATTTCTCTATCCGCTAATATAAATTGTGATTAAAAAATACTTATTAAATCACACTGAAGAAGCGTTACAATCGAGAATTGGTTAAATTTGATTGAAGCTTAGTTTTCACTTCGCCACGAAAACACTAGAAATATCAAAGTAATTAGTATTCCAGATTGGAAACCCATCGTACCCAGAATGAAGGTGATAACGCATTATTCCAAAACCAGTAACAATCAATACTCAGGAGTGATCATGCCAGGCACTTCGAGAAAGTTACTGGAAGTTCACGGAATCAAACGAGAATCCTGTCAGTATTACTACAGTACTCAAAGTGCACCATCATAAAATCATTAGCTGTTCTAGTATTCTCAGCTTAGGCTAGGACGAACGAACTAATTCCACTAGGGAAAACACTGGAAATCAATAGTACATCGAAACTCTAATTCCAGTCAGGAATTTTGTGAACCACTTCAATCAAATTCATACTTGTATCCGGATAAACATGCTGACAACCATCGGAATCATATTATTAAGTTGAAATATTTTTCAAATGATCCAGTGAATCGGACGTTTTCCCACATCTTTTACTGTTGATGACAGCAAAAATCGATTGTTTCGCAGGCCGAAAGAGATCGGTCACAGGTATTTGTAGTGAGAAAAATTGACTTCTTAGCATGCCTATACTAAAGTCAAATATTTCTCAACTAGTTTTGATTAACGACAAACGAGAAACTGAGATTCAGAATATTTGATGGCGATGAAAAACTGTTCGTGTGCTTCCTATTGACTATCGTGCCGGATACGATGCAGTTATGTTAAGTATTATTTTACAGGGCATCCTTTCACTTTTCTCCTACTTCCTCTTCATGATTTAGAATACACGAGTAATATGAGTAGTAGAGCGAAGGTGTTTTGTCGATGAATAGTCTCCGACTACGGATCGAACAGAAGTCGGATGTATATATATGTAATACTTATCCAATGCACATCGATATTGGTGTTTGTGTATAATTCAGAAAACTTTGCATAGTTAGAAAATATTTTAAAGAGAAACACGATACTTTTCAAATGTCTTCTTATTTTTTAGAAAACCAGATGAAATTAGCAAGTTTCAAATCAAACTGTGATAATGGCTTTCGTGTTTGAACAAGTGATTTCTAATATTTTTTCTAGTGCTTTAGTTACCTTCCATTGATTATAGCGTTTGGTAACGTTGATGATGCTATTTGTAATGATGATTTTAAAACAACTGCAAAGACAAAATACATTTCAATTATCACCGCTGCTTTCAATTGAAATCGTCAGTCTGTTCTCACATTGCCGTAGTATTAACTTAACTCATGAATAAAATAGAAAGTGAAGATCTTTTCGGTCACAATCATGTGTATATGAGTTTCGTAAAAAAAAGAAGACGCCTGCCATCAATCTACTTATGCGCCGAAGAGTAGTATTTTGAGGATTTTCCTTAGATATGATTTTACGAGGAATCATCCGGTTATTAACGATGAGATTTTTTAGATGATCGATATGTTACATGGAAGATGCCATAATTTGCAATAGTTTGAAATTCATCGATTAAAAATAACTGGCCCACAGTCTGTTGTGAATCCTGAGAGAAGTGTAACTGGATTCTGGAGAAGAAACCAGCCACCTCATGGTCGTGCTCACCTTTTTGACTGCTATCAACCAAAACAGGACAGTGCAATCGAAGATGTCAACGAGATTTGGAGAAGATTTCTACAAAGGTTCTATAGATGAAACTGTTTGAAAAGTTGATATTAGAATCGGTGTTTTTTTACACGAAAATAAAAAAATACAAAGTAACTCAAGTAACACACTAGAATCGAATCCAATCTATTTTGAAAATTTTCTAATATTTTTCTGTCTTGGACTCCGATAGATCGTTTTTTTGATATACTGATGAGCATGGATGTGCACCAAGAGTGTCAAATCCTGGATTCGAAAATCGGAATATTTACTGCCATATGGAAATATATGGCATCCTTGTTGTTCATCTAAATCATGACCAATTTATTCGCACAGTACCCGATGAAACAATTTCTGTTTATCACAGAAATAGAATTCGACTACATATCAAACAAAGGAATGGAGACCGGAAAATTATTAATCGAGGAACACGTAGGAAATGTGTTTATCACTCAATTGATAGGATACAACCATGAATGAAACTCTTTGAAGTGCAATTTTAATATGTCTTACTTTCATTGTAGGTAACCGCTTGAGACCCTTGAGTTGTATTATGAGTAACATGCACGATGTGTCCTAGAATAAAGTAGGAAGTTGTACCAGATTTATTCGATCTCTCAAATCAAATTTCATAGTTCTCATAAATTTAAACTTGATTGGACATAAAAAAGTAGATTCGCTAAGTTCCTATGAAGACTAAATATACTGTTACGTGTAGGTAATATTCATTTGTCATCTGTGATAATTCATGCGAATTGTGGAAATTTCGATAATGAAGCTTTAACCAAACAGATTGGGCCAATCTCTATGACTTGCTGTTTCAGATTTATGTGTACAAATGAGGCTATTCTCCCATCGTTATCTTGTAAGAATGTGCGAAGAAATTTTAATAGTTTTCCAAGACAGATTTCGAGCTAACACAAGTATGAATATTCTATTACTATCGGTTTTTGAACGAAGTATATTGAATCAATACATAAGAGTAAAATGTCATCCATATTATCGATCCGATCGCTCATGTACTTATATCTATTAAAAGTCGAAAAAACGTTTAATTCAAGCATGCTTAGATTCCTGACTTACTAGTCGCACTCAAATCATGGGAAAATAAGCGCAAACGCAAACGACGAGAGCGCTGAAGTCTTCCGGTTAGTAGGAGATACTTTTCTATGGCATGCCTAGAATCTGCTAGTTTGTCAAACTCAAACAAGATTTCCATTCTCTCCGTTAATAAAAAACACAAATCAGTTTCAAATTCATTGATTTACCAGTAGGAGTATCTTCGATTTCTACGAGGCTGATGTCCTGCATTCCATTGTACTTTGCATTCTTTTTATTACTGAGAACTTTGAATTGGGCGCCTGGTAATATGATTGACTCCTCTTCAGCAGGATATTTGGAGAATGGTTTTATGCTTCGCGCTGATGAAGATTTGATAGTAAACAAAGTGCTGTTGTAATATCCAACGAAGCCATTCGTTGCAAAAGACTCACATACAGACCAAGCTGCAGATATTGAAGCAACGTTCCACTTTTTTTGAATAATAAAGAAATCAAAAGATTTTTTAAAAACAGATGAAGAAACATAAACATATGATCTGTCTCTGCCGATATACTCAATATGTCACATAGAATTATTTCATTTTCTACAATCATAGTAACTTTTTTCAGTCTGTAAAGTCCACTTTATCAGTTTACGTTACATACCCAAATAACTTCACTATTGACTGGATATTCGTCTTTCAGGTTACCTTTGATCCCTCGACAGTATGTACCGGTCGTTGGTTTCAATTTTTTCAACGCTATATGAAAAATTTTCAAATAGGAGAACCAAGGTTCAATCGTTTTTAGTATTGCAATGCGAAGTGCGTCATTCAGTTCTTTATAAAGTTTGCATTCGGACGTATATGATTTTATTGTAGCAACTTCTTCCTTTGACAATCCGCCGAATGCGGCAGCTGTTGCCCACGAGTCATCAAAGCAGTATTTTGCTTGCGTGGGTAGTAATGGAACATTTTTCATAACTTCATGGAAAGAAATTTGCTTAACTGCCATATACGCTGACCGAAGTTGAGTTGGAGTCAGCTTTTGGCATACAGTCTGTGAAAATGAAAGACTATAGTTTTCTTCTAATGCATCTTAAAAAAAAGTACATCATTGACGATTTTGAATGTATCTATAGATCATATAGGCTCGACCGTAGAAGAATACTGAGCTAAACGTGTGATCATTTAAAAAGTGTGCGACACACAAAAATATCATTTGAAAAATTCTCGACTTATCAATGATTTCAGATGGCTTTATTTCATTGAAGATAGTATAATCGATGTCTCAGAACGAGACCGTACACAACAATACTTAGCAGTCTTTGTCTGTTCGTAAATTAAGTATTTACGGTTTCTCTTCTTATGACTAGAATGAGTCACATTACTCGAAAGAAAAGGCTAATCGATAGAATAGATAAGTTTGTAAGTTGAGAAAACATCCAGATGAAAAATGAACCGAAAGTTCCACCAGAAATTTTAACTAAAACCTATCAATTTAGATAAATTCAGTAGATTATTTGTAAGTAAATAGCTCTAACTATTCTAAATCTATTGACAAATCACCGAGCGAATATCAACACATAACTAAGGTTATTGATGTGTGTTATAATTCACTAAAACCAGTGAGTAACACAGTAATCCTTATTTCTGTTAACGGATAAAAGTCAACTATTATTTTTGTTGAATCGTTTATAAAATGAGAGTGAGATTATTAGAAATTTTCACAAAAATGGATGCCTGATTAATTGTAATTTAGTATTCTCAAAATGTCATTGCTTACTTCGATAGTTAACCAACTGACATAGTGAAATAGGATTATGATCATATGCATCGCCAAAACAGAACCAGTGTGTAGCAAATGAACGATACGTGTAATTGAATTCAAACTCAATTCAGTGATAAAATAGCAAACAGAAAGTACTGAATGTAATATAAAACTATATTTAAGACCCGCCTTTCGTGAAAATTATACTGCTCTGCAAAGAATTTCTGTGGTCTCGTGTCATTTCATCAAGTTTTTTCAAACATAGAAATAAGAGTTGCAGTCTTTTCATACATGAACCTCAACGAACGATCATTCTACATAGAATTATACACATGACAATTAACAGAATATTTTTAAAAACATAACTCATACAAATCTGATCTCGTAGGAAACAAAACCAGATGCACATCATTCGAATGTCAACATAATCAACGCTTTTTCCGACTACATGTTTCATATTTTTCTGATACGTGTGATGGCTAGAATCCTCTTCGTGGAAATCAATAGATGCGCGTCAACAAAAAAACGTTCTAAGTTAAGACTTCGCTGCAGCACTTATCAAATATAAATTTTGAATATGAGCTATGGTATTCTATGTTCATCAAATAATACCGAACTCTAACTCTGAGTAGTCCAGAAAGAAATCTACCTCTTCCTCGTTCGACCACTTACCTACTTCGAAATTACGATCCTATGGGGTGTGGCAAACAATCAATCTGTGCACTTGTGAACATCTACGGTTGCATTCACCAGCGACATGAGCGCATTGCATTTCTATTCTATATCTGACACGGAACCTAACTGAGATCATTCTTCTCAACAGATCATGCATCCACCACAAAGACAGCCCCAACAAATCTTGCTACTCTCAACATGCTCTTCACTTCATATTTCACTATTGTTGTATAATTAACCATCCTCAATGTGAGAGAAGTATTTTCCAATACGTCTGAATTCTTTTAAATACAGGACTTTTCCCTTAAACTATTGAACTTTATCGTGTGTAGACACATACGATTATTTCGTTTATTACCTATTCTTTTTTATTCAATAAACAATTATTCAATTCCATACCCACATATGGATTAGAGTCATGCATGTCTATCTACCTACGAGCAACGATCCTGCACTTTTCGTAGAAAAATTCAACATTCCTGAAAAAAGATTCTATCGTTGTCAACGAGATGGTAAGAATTCAAAACAGTTTGTGCTAGTCAACACAAGTTTTCGTCAAATAGTTACTATTCACTAGCTTCAACAGTTAATAGAATTGAGTGAAATGCGACATCAAATTTACGATAATACCGTCATAACATAATAGTCATCAGTTCATACTTATAATAACACCGAATAAGATCTATGATCATCATTAATGTCCACACATTTCCAGTAGAATACGATTCACTAACAAGTAACTTGTGTGGACGTGATCGGATTGTTTCATTATTGAGAAAGCTTGGCCGATCTATCTGTTAATCGGTGATGTTGTATAGTGGAAAGACTTATTATGAAAACTGGAGTAGATTATATAAGTAAAAGTGTCATGACGAAAAATTGAACCGCGGTTAGAAATAGAAAACGTTTTTCTCGAGATTATCTGGATATTTTCTCATTTTGAATTGTATTTGTAAATGGATAGAGCGTGGAAAAGTAGGGACTTGCTTACGGCATATCGAAGCATGCCAGTAACATGAAAAACAATGTCATGCTCGTTATTTTATTGCGAACATTAGAAAGATGTTTTACTACTGAATAATGGTTGCTGAAAAACACTTAACGGCATGGCGTCATCATCAGACGATGATGAATCAAATACAGCTAACAGAATTCAGACTAACATCAAATCAAAATTGCAAGATGTCACTCGATCAGATGAAATAAAGTGCTGTTTTTCGAGCATTGCACCCTATAGTCCAACGTTATTCGGGTGGCAAGTGTGCATCAATGAAAACAATGAAGTTAATACTTTGAGTTCGATTTTATGGGCGTATAGTCGAATTATCCTACACTTGCAGTTTTGATTTGAAAAGGAATCACATTTGCTGTCAATAGAAACAGTAGATTAGATTATATAAGTTATCTTGGATCCATTCCGAAACTCATCAGATCAGGTTGTTCCCGACTTTGTATTCGAATTTCGATATTCGGCTTCACTCTACAAAAGTACTTACAAACTCGGTTCATGAATGGAAATAAGATTTTTCCAGTCAATTTGTAATACCAATGGACGGACAGTAGTTTAGGCTAAAAGGAGACGTGTTCTATCGTTTGATTCTACTAATCGTGCCAACCGTTCATAGATATGGACCACCTCTATCAAAAGGAACACTGAAGTATCATTCTTTCCGATTTGGAATCTCAATCCGAGAGTCAAACGTGAATGGAACACATTCATATATTTTATGTTTCGGATATTCTAGATTGCGACGAATATTTTGAAGTCATTCGATATTCTTTCAGACATGAATTTTGAACCTTCAACAAGAGAGTGGAATGTTGGAAATCTCAACGAGATTGTGTATTTCACTATCTCCAACCATGGCTATTTTTTAACGTCGTTCGAGTTCATTTTGATCCCTTGAACTCTCGACGGTAATTTTGTTGAATCATCTAATAGCTCATAGTATCGAAGATTGCATTTTGTTCATCACCTCAATAAATAATTATGCATTGACGTCTGTTCAACATCTGGGTGGTTTTCTTTTTCGTTCATCGTATGACGCATATGAACATTGAGAAGACAATTGAATGGTATGATCTGTAGGATAAGCACGCTTGCTATCGAAGAAGAAGAAGTATGTGGAACATCTCGATGAAGTGATATCTCATCAAGAGTCAGGTGTATTATGAAATATTTCGATGTAAATGGTTTATACTGTTGATAGATATCAGAACTGCGGTAGTGGGAGATATTGAAAGGTTGCATAAAATTAAGAATGTAATGATTGATTATCAATGAGTGTTGTAATTTGTGGTTTCTTTTGATGATAATCATTTTAGAATGTACTAGCTTACCAAGTATGTACATCCGAATCAACGACTCTCTAATCGGTTAACACGAGGCCTGTCTGAAATAATCACAAACAGAAGTTTATATTTTTTGATGGCAGAATGTATTGTTGAGAAAATAATTGCAAAAGATACATGGTTGTATATCTTGTAAAATCGGAATCAAGTATAAGGTTGTCCATTTTTTTATGACAGTGCTTAGCCAATAAAAACAGAATTACGAGACAAACATATGCGCTGTATGCAAATGACTTTTCGGATGTTTTATTTTTCAAGTTAGCATGATAGGGCTCTGCAAAAAATGAATAGTGACTATACTGTGTTACCATCTGTCGAAAAAATAAGACACGCTTTGCAGTGTATTCTCTACGTGTCTCGATGTCAGATGCGATCCAGAAGATGTCTTCAACTGCGTCGAAAATGGATACATAAATTTGAAAATATTTCACGATAGGAATCATCCTTGATTACCATTGTTGAGTTACTTTTTTTTTCTTATTACTGCCATCAACTCATTATCTGTTATCATTTTTTTGAATCTGTTATATTAAAAATGAAACCATCTAAAATTAAAGTATCTAACATTAATATTATACGGTTAGCTGATTTTTAGATACATTTATTGAAAAATTTGCATTGATCAAAAGGAACTTATAGAGTACAATATATAGGTTAATACAAAAATAGAGAGGAAATTTGAATTTTTCCTATAATTCTTTAAAATCGAAAGTAGAAAGAATCGGTCTAGTTTTAATCACGATCAACAACATGCAAAAAAACATTTTCAGAAATTAAAATGTAGTTTTTGTTATCTTTCATGTAGCAATTTACTATTTCATCCAATAGAAATAGTAAACACCGGCCGCAACCAAGCCCATGATAAAAATTGAACCAACGATGATCGCCGTTATAAAAATTACTAATTTTTTCTTTTCATCCCTAAATACAGATATTCAATCTATTTTTAATAGATATATTCAATTCAAAATTAACTTAAAATCATGAACACTTTCTGTTCTAGATTACATCGATGATGAGGAAATTCAAATAAGTTTTGTCTCCAAGGATACAAAATTTTTATAGGGAACAGTTTTCGGTGCATGGAAAATCTATAAACCTAGCTCGACGAGCGTGTGCCAGTGTGATCCGTATTTTTATCTATGACAGTGATATGCCATGCGTACGGAAGACAGTCAGTACTTTAAAATTTAAATAGTTTCTTTCTGAATAAGTAAAGAAATGCTGCTATGCTAAATTATTCACTTGTTAAGTCGAAAACTTGAAAAGAGTTCTGTGACAAGCGAAAACATGTTCAATATGATATTTGATGATGATTGAGAAAATTGTTTGAAATATTACATTGTTCTCTTGGAAAACTATTTTGAAACTTCATAGAAAGTAAAAATCTTCCAGACGTTATTTACGCAACACTTATTTTCTATTCGATTGACAGAAATGTATCGAATTCAAATATTTATCTAACTCATTGTCTTCGAATAATGGCATCGCACGGATTTTCTGAATTATGACGACTCGTACAAATTTATTGGGTTGTATTTTTTATCAACGAGTTTGTCGTACCCTCTTCTAGAAAATATGTATGAATCGTATAATTTTAAAGATAAGTGGGTGGCAATACGTTGAGAATCATATTTTTATGAATGATCAGCTGAATGACGTAGGAGAAAAAAATCTAGTAAAGATCATGCAAACCTATAAAAGTCCTTTTTCCCGATTCTTAGAAAGATAAGCAGTTTCAATCAATAAGTTGATCAATTCAATCAAGTAAACAAAGCTTGTGTCACTTAGATCAAAACTACGAATATATCATTTATATTATTTTGTGACAATTAAATTGTATTTGTTACAGTTCCAACCCTTAGATTTTTACATGTGTCTATTCTATTTTCTTGATCATGAAAAAACCCGAAATACTCATTGGACAATATCCATTTGATTGTAAAGAATGTGCAACATTAAATCACCTCCACTCTATGTGACATAACATAGAGTCATAGAAACAGTTAAAAATGCACTCCAATCGTTTTTTCATCTCTCAAATAGTTCAAAAGAAAAATGATAGCTATCGTTTAGATAATATATCGTATAAAGTGTTTTATTTTCTTTCACATTGTTTATTGTACCATAGGATTCTCTTTTACAAGGGTACATCAGCTTTTGTGCAGGATTAATTGGAAACGGTTTAATAATCCCTCATAACATTGAATATTTGAGGACTCAGATATTTTGGAATGCTTAACAGTACAATCGTGGTTGTGATAACCGTTATTTCTTCTATAGTTTTCGGACGACATGTCTTCATCAACTTTCCTCAACTCTTCATAGAAATTTCCATCATCTCTTCAATGATTGCCACGAAACTATATCGCTGTATGATTTGTGATCGTGTGTGAATATTTGTAACAGAGGTTAATATTCGTTTTCATTACCTTCTACTACCATGGATCAGCAAGAAAAGGCAACGAAGCTTCCGTGCTTCTTTTCCCAGTAGTTCAGCTTATTCTTTTTAGATTACGCTTCGAAAAATATCCAACAGCTGCACAAATATTTTAGTTAGATAGATACTTTTCTTTAGTCTCCCGCAAGAGAACATAGTCTGTAAATAGTATCCATGAATCGAAATAAAATAATAGGCTTTACATTTTTTTAAGTGACTTTTTAGTTGTTTACTGGTTTTGATTAGTCTAATTACCCGGCGTGCATTGGAACTTCAGGTAACTCAGTTACCAATACACTTGTAGTCGTCTGCATTTCCGTTGTTATTATTGATTCTTTTGTTGTTGTTACTGATTTTTTTGTTGTTGTTACTGATTTTTTTGTTGTTGTTAAAGTAGTGGTTGTGGTGGTGGTTGTTGTTAAAGTAGTGGTTGTGATTGTTGTTAGTGGTTTTGTTGCTGTGGTTGTTGTTGTTGTTGTTGTTAAAGTAGTGGTTGTGGTTGTTGTTAGTGGTTTTGTTGTTGTTGGTGGTGGTGGTGGTTTTGTTGTTGTGGTTGTTATTGTAGGTATTTTTGTTGTTGATGCTAATAATAATATTCAGATAGTTGCTACTTGTTGGAGTGTATAGTTCTCGATATAGTTCTGCTCATTCCACTGTCAATTTTATTTTCAAGTCTCAAATACATTCAATGAATCCTAGTGTCCTACTTCTCTTATGAAAAAAAAAATTCAGTTTTAAAATAATAAATTTACCATTTGTAGCGGCGTCAATTTCTTCGAGGTCAATATTTATCAATCCTTTTATTGTTGATGGCCCAATCATAATAACTTTGAATTGAGTACCAGGTAACAAAATCAACTCTCGTTCATGAGGAAACTTGGAAAATTTTTCTATGCTTCTTGCTGATGTAGATTTGATGCTAAAGAAATTGCTTTTAGGGATCCCAGAACTATGTGGTTTTGCAAAGTCCAGACATATGCTGTTGCTGAAGGATATTGACGAAACACCCCACTGTGAAGCAAATAAAACCGCGTTAAGTAAACATTGTTCAATAAAAGAGAAATAATCTTTGCTGCTCTATTTTTCGTTTGAATTCTGAAATGCAGTGATCAAGTTTCGTTTTTGTAATTCAAGACCATATCTGTCTCTCTTCATTGAAGTGCAGTTTCTTAATAAATTTACATACCCAAACAATAGTATCGCCAACTTTATGCCCACTAATTAAGTCTTTGTCCACACCACGGCAAAACGTGCCTTTGGTAACAGGCAGCTTCTCGGCAGCTATTTGTAAAAGTTTCAAATAAGGAAAATAAGGTTCAATATTATTTGAGTCTCGAGTACGAAGTGCTTCATTGAGTTTTCCATAGAAGTTACAAGCAGCAGTATATAATTTCACTGCTGCAACTTCTTCTTTTGATAATGGCAATGTTGGGTTAGATATAAGAAGCACATTCTGTGCACAGTTTATCGCACCTGCTTTGTAAGGTTCAGGCACGCGTGAAATGGCATCGAGTAAAGAAAGTTTATCAGCTTTCATATAAGTCGATCGAAGATTTTTGACAGTTAATATTTCACATATTGCCTATGAATTTTAAACAAGAAGTTTTTTTCATTATTGAAGGTCAAGACTTGAAAAGCAATGATTAACAAATAAATGTACTGTTAGCTAAATTTGTAAGTTATTTTTCCAACAACCCCATGAATTCAAAGGTATTTGTTTATTCTCAAGCAACATGAGAATATAGCATTCATCATTCTCACGAAGCACTGATTATATTGTAGCTTAATATTGCTTTTATGAAATTCTTTGAATTTCTTTTTGGATTTTTACCATTCGGTTACGAAAGAAACATTATAGATCATGTTTACTCAGTGTTAAGTGTCGAAAACTTCTTTTCATTTCCCAAGGACGTTGTTAATGCAACATCGTCTAACCAAGAAACATGCAAAACATGTGAAAAATGGCCATCATTCTACAGTAGAAAACTGAGAAATAATATGTATAGTAGTAAATTTCGAACATTTACTCATATAATTAATATTTTTAACACTTGTGACTGAGAATTTTTCTTCAGGAACCAAGCTTCTTACTGCAAATATTCACATAGAGTTTTCCAGCGAGTCAAACTAAATCAATTTAGAACCTGTAACAAATTCGAAATGTTTCAAATGTAATCTTGCAATTTAATGTGAACTCTTGTTTACATTTCGTAAATCAAGTTGAAAAATTCTTGTCCTCGTCGCTTATGACGTTAAAGATGCTACGTCAAAAAGAAAATCGTATCGCAACTCGATTATCATGAATATATATTTAATTATGAGAAAATTATTTCTCTGCATAAATAAATTTGATTCACTCGGATATCTTCAACACTTTTAGAATTCTCCATTGTCTAATGCACATTCAAAATACGTGACAATTTAGTCGATCTTGAGTTATCAAGATGTCTTTTCATTTTGGTATTACTTCAAATATGTAAAAAATCGAAGAGATTCGAAGTCTGTGTTCGGACAACAGACATATTTAAAGCTTATTTTTGAAAAAGACCGTCATATAATTCCCACTTGATTTCCAACGAAAAGTGCAAGAATTCTTTTCTGGATGCCGCCCTCCTACCGATGAGTAAAAAATACTTAATAGTAGCTTTCAGATCTTTCCATTTTCCTTGCATATTAGAAATGCATCAAATTCATTCTGATAGTGACACCTATAGGATACAGTCATGATACATCTCTAATCAAGCCACATCCATAGCGTATATATTTTTCCATTTTCTGTATGCAGCGAAATTCATTCAAAACGGTAGATTCAATGGTGGATCCAGAAAATCATTAGGGAGTGACACTTTTCTCAAGTAGGGGGGGGGGTGGCGTTCATGGTCAAAAAATGGTTTTAGCCGTCTATTTGAGGCAGTATGACTCGCGTCTATTACATTTCTGCTGGGAAAATCGAAACACATTTCGCGAGGAGGTAGCGATGGCTGCTATGGTGGATCCACCACTGGATAGATTGAAACAAATTTTTGAGAGTTGCATAATAATCCGATATCCTAAAGAATCAAAACATGGTAACATTTACTTTTTCGATTGAGTAACAACGAAAAAATTGAAATATGATGCTTCAATAGCTTCAAGTCAAAACTAAGAATAATCGAATACTATTGAAATGATTATTGTTTGCTTACTCTCAATCTAGTCTTGTGTTGCTTATTTAATCTACTTTATAAAATAATATACATATTGTCTCATGCCTCTGTTTAGGACACAGCAAATTAGCCAAGTGGTTGAACTGTTAGAAAAAAAATTCAAGTATTGTGGAGTCACTTTCTTAATGACACTGAACGAGCAGACAAAACTTTTTGAAAACGTGTTCAAGCGCAACAAAATAAAAAATCGAGAAAACGTAGTCGTGCTCGGATGACAGTCTGGGTTCCCGATTGTGAGCGAAAACCAGTCATCTTTCTGTGTTATGGTGCGTTTAAACTCGTCGCTAGTCAAAAAGTGCATGCAAATGGACAAAAATGGTCACTTTTCTAATAACCCTGCCCGGTTCCTCCACCCACTAAACAATAGAAGACCCCCCCCCCCAACAAAATTTCACGAGGCGTAATGAAAGGTCATGGTGGCTACTTAGAAGCATTTTTCCGATATCAAGTGGGTTTTAAAGATTTGAGCACTTCAAAACCATATTTTTCAGTAAAAGAAAACCAAGGTTTTATAATTAAAAGTTGCTTTTTACTAGTAGAAAAGCTAATTTTACAGTATTGAAAGGCTTAAGTGCCTGTTTGAATGTCGGAACACTTTGTGAACACCCCTTGATTTTCCAGGTGAACCCTAGCAGAAAATAGCCCAAATTAAAAGGCCAATTTCGAAGGAGTGATTTGAATTAACATAATAGAAAACCATGACCTCTTATTCTGGCGAGTGGGGAAAGAATATTTGTTATCCGTGATTGGCATCGTAATTAGAGTTCCCTAGTATGAAAAAAACGACATCATTTTTCTCGATGTTTTATGCATTTACATGCGACTTTTGACTGATAACGCGTCTAAATGCACAAGAGCCCCGAAATATTAGTGGTTTTTGCTTACAACCGGTAACTCAAATTGTCAATCTGAACACGTTCACTTTTTCTTGATTTTTCGCGTTTTTACACGTTCTCTAAAAGTTTTGTCTTTATCAATGGAGAACGGACCTCCCACTCCCATTTCCTGGATACGCTATTTTATAATAGTCAACGACAAAAAGTAGATACGGAAAGAAGAAAGTTTTGGTTTTCATCTAGACAATATTGCAGAAGGCACACTGTCTTTCTAATCGAAGAAATGAAGAGGAAGGAAGGTTTCAGAGAAGTGATTTTTTCAATTAACCTTAAATGATACGAGAGATTTATTTCTGGAATCTGAGAAATAGACTCAGACTGTATATGTTGCTCGTTTTTTCTACAACTCGACGAATTTTAACTTGAAAACCAAATCAATGAGCAAGCAGTTCTAAAAGATATTTAAGGATTTCATCATTTTGAAGGTTTCTCTTTTAAGTTTTCTTCTTTTCGTAAACTATATTTTACTATTTTGTTTTCAACAGTTCATCATTATGCATGGGATTTTTACGAAAGTGAGCGATTCACAAGTTGAGAATGCTATTAAAAGGGTACAACTCGTTTTGAGATTCGACTGCATTGTATGTTTTTTCAAAATAAATACTTACGAAGCCGGAAGCGTTATTTATATTACTATCTGGAAATTGTTAAAACAATCAAGTGGCATAGTAATACACTAAAGAAAGAAAAACTATCAGTGCAATTGCTGCAGAGTTGGTCTGTGAAGCACGATGAATCACTGTAAACTGATCATGCGAACATCGTTTACTTCGATATAGGTTCGAATCTCTTTGTTTATCATTTCTTACTTTAGCTTGTAGAAATACAATACAGCAACAGCTGAAATATTCTCGCAGGGTTTGAATGAGAGAATAACACTAAACGTCTACCGAAAGGCCTATGGTTTGTGGGCATGTAGTGAAGGAGATTGTTTTTCATTATCAGTCAGTTCTAGTTAGCGATACTTTCAGATAGTTATCTACTTAGCAGACATCACACGAGAGATGTTTCTAAAGAGACAGAAATATGCAAGTTGTATTTTACCATCTTCAACTTTCAGAATTCTCTTCACAATAGGCGAATCGGAAAGAATTTTATTTATCCAGTCTTTTAAAACAAAAGCCTTGTCTCTGTCAGTCAGCAAGTATCAACTGTATAGACTTTTCTTGATCACCTACCTACCTAGATTCAAGATTGAGGTAAACCCGTCTGCATCCTAATCTTTATTCAAACTAATATCATGCATCTGTTGTTGTTGTTGCACGTGCATTCAACTATATACAAGTTCAGCAATAAGCTGCTCTTATAGACTTCCTCTAATTAATGATTGTGTTTTAGACGCAATCAGTAAACCAAAGAGTTCTACATACAATCCTATCAATTACTCTCATATCATTAGAACGATCTTCGAATTCTCGTTCTTTTATGGGTGAATAATCAGTAGCTGAATATCAAACTTGTATAAAGCTATTGTTAAAATAGAGTGCGAACAATTGATAACTACTTAAATATTCATTTCAGATTATTTTTTCAATCAACATGAGAAACTTCTTCGCGTTATCTCAATATTATACGAGAGAGTCTTCTTCGTTTTCTTTCATCGTCTGATTGCGGAATGTACGATAATTTATGAAGTTTTTACTGAAGAGGAATGACCCAGTAAAATACTGTAACTCCGAGATTGCTTATCAATCATTCCAACAAATACCAACTAGCTTATTCGTTTCCATTGATTAGTGATCTCATGTACTTGTCTAGTCAAATACAAAGGTCTTTTAATACTTAGAATAAATAGAGAAACTGGTGGATATCATATCTGTGCTTCTAGATTCGACCGTAGAAGAATACTGAGCTAAAAGTGTGATCATTTAAAAAGTGTGCGACACACAAAAATATCATTTGAAAAATTCTCGACTAATCAATGATTTCAGATGGCTTTATTTCATTGAAGATAGTATAATCGATGTCTCAGAACGAGACCGTAGACAACAATACTTAACAGTCTTTTTGTATTCGTAAATAAAAAACTTACGGTTTCTCTTCTTATGACTAGAATGAGTCACATTACTCGAAAGAAAAGGCTAATCGATAGAATAGATAAGTTTGTAAATTGAGAAAACATCCGGATGAAAAATGACCCGAAAGTTCCACCAGAATTTTCACTAAAACCTAACAATATAAATAAACTCAGCCGATTATTTATCCGCATTCGTTTTTTCACGTTTTTCAGAGATTTGAAAAATACTGAAAGACACAATTGTCATATGCTCATAGTAATTGTGAGTGTTTCAAAGCTAAGAACGGGTTCTACATTAACAGATTACCTGTAACCTCAACTACAGGGCTTATTTCATTAATAGCTTCACAAGATTTATCAATGGTCAGCTGCTTAAATATGAGTAGAATTATATGAATTGGCTATGTAAAAGTCGTGTAATAGAATCACATTACCTGCATTAGGAAGCATCCAAGAAAGTTAAACAAAATGAAGATCATATTGTGGTTCAATCCGTGTTAATATATATAAACTGAGGAAAAAGTAAACTATTTTTAATACTTAATTGAATGATAAAAAACGAACTGAATTCAACTTAGGTGATATATAATTCAATTTGATACGCGCTTTTTCTAAATTTGACGTAAATAATCTAAGAAATCGTATAATGTACTCATATTTACGAAACTACTCGATAGTGATCTGTAATCCGTGGATGCATTTCATATCTGTCTGTGTTTCGATGAAACGTTCGCTACATTTGTGTCGCGCAAAAATGTTAAACATGAACGAGGAAGAAGCTTGTAAAGTTCCGCAATAATTGTTTCTGACATGAATCAGCATTCATAAATCGATATGCTCTGATTTCTGCAGAACTAGCATTAGCAACAAATATTCAATTCTTAACTAACATCACGTTTCTCTTAAGTATATCCCAGGTCGAAGAAGCACGGTCGTAAACGGCCGTTTCTATTAATTTTTTCGCCGTTTGGTATGCACCGTATTACGGTCGTTTTTCAATGTGCCGTAAACGACCGTAATGGGCTGAATACTACATTTTTTGGCCGTGTTGCAGTCGTAATTAGCCGTTTACGGCGCAGAAAAATACGGCCGTAATACGGTGCATACCAAACGTCAACATACGACGGTTTACGGCGATTAACGATCGGAAACGGTAGTATACGTTATCGGAAACGGTAGTATACGTTATCGTAAACGTTCGTTTACGACCGTATTTGTTCGCCGTAATGCTCGTCCTGGGTATATGAAGTATTTTCGGGTTGCTCCGAAATCACTAGAGGACGTTAAAGAGCATCGATTCATACATGAAGATGAAAAGATTAGTAAAATAAACATGACTGTAGCAATTATGAAGTGATACATATGTTAGCTGATACGTCAACCGATCCTACGCTGTCAATGAAGAATCAACAGCTTCCCACTGCGACTAGATTCGTCCATCATAATTAGGGTTCGATCAGATCGTGGTAAATACTCATCCACGAACACTTGTACACGTGTGAACATCTACGACTACATTCTCAGCGACATGAGCGCATAGCATTTCTTTTCTTTATCTGACACGGAACCTAACTGAGATCATTCTTCTCAACAGATCATGCATCCACCACAAAGACAGCCCCAACAAATCTTGCTACTCTCAACATGCTCTTCACTTCATATTTCACTATTGTTGTATAATTAACCATCCTCAATGTGAGAGAAGTATTTTCCAATACGTCTGAATTCTTTTAAATACAGGACTTTTCCTTTAAACTATTGAACTTTATCGTGTGTAGACACATACGATTATTTCGTTTATTACCTATTCTTTTTTATTCAATAAACAATTATTCAATTCCATACCCACATATGGATTAGAGTCATGCATGTCTATCTACCTACGAGCAACGATCCTGCACTTTTCGTAGAAAAATTCAACATTCCTGAAAAAAGATTCTATCGTTGTCAACGAGATGGTAAGAATTCAAAACAGTTTGTGCTAGTCAACACAAGTTTTCGTCAAAAAGTTACTATTCACTAGCTAAAACAGTTAATAGAATTGAGTGAAATGCGACATCAAATTTACGATAATACCGTCATAACATAATAGTCATCAGTTCATACTTATAATAACACCGAATAAGATCTATGATCATCATTAATGTCCACACATTTCCAGTAGAATACTATTCACTAGCAAGTAACTTGTGTGGGCGCGATCGGATTGTTTCATTATTGAGGCAGGTTGGCAGATCTATCTGTTAATCGGTGATGTTGTATAGTGGAAAGACTTATTATGAAAACTGGAGTAGATTGTATAAGTAAAAGTGTCATGACGAAAAATTGAACCGCGGTTAGAAATAGAAAACGTTTTTCTCGAGATTATCTGGATATTTTCTCATTTTGAATTGTATTTGTAAATGGATAGAGCGTGGAAAAGTAGGGACTTGCTTACGGCATATCGAAGCATGCCAGTAACATGAAAAACAATGTCATGCTCGTTATTTTATTGCGAACATTAGAAAGATGTTTTACTACTGAATAATGGTTGCTGAAAAACACTTAACGGCATGGCGTCATCATCAGATGATGATGAATCAAATACATCTAACAGAATTCAGACTAACATCAAATCAAAATTGCAAGATGTCACTCGATCAGATGAAATAAAGTGCTGTTTTTCGAGCATTGCACCCTATAGTCCAACGTTATTCGGGTGGCAAGTGTACATCAATGAAAACAATGAAGTTAATATTTTGAGTTCGATTTTATGGGCGTATAGTCGAATTATCCTACACTTGCAGTTTTGATTTGAAAAGGAATCACATTTGCTGTCAATAGAAACAGCAGATTAGATTATATAAGTTATCTTGGGTCCATTCCGAAACTCATCAGATCAGGTTGTTCCCGACTTTTTATCCGAATTTCAATATTCGGCTTCACTCTACAAAAGAACTTACGAACTCGGTTCATGAATGGAAATAAGATTTTTCCAGTCAATTTGTAATGCCAATGGACGGACAGTAGTTTAGGCTAAAAGGAGACGTGTTCTATCGTTTGATTCTACTAATCGTGCCAACCGCTCATAGATATGGACCCCCTCTATCAAAAGAAACACTGAGGTATCATTCTCTCCGATTTGGAATCTCGCAATCCGAGACTCAATACGTGAATGGAACACATTCATATATTTTATGTTTCGGATATTCTAGATTGTGACGAATATTTTGAAGTTATTCGGGATTCTTTCATACATGAAATGTGAACGTTCAACAAGAGAGTGGAATACTGGAAATCTCAACGAGAGTATGTATTTCACTATATCCAACCATGGCTATTTTTTAACGTCGTTCGAGTTCATTTTGATCCCTTGAACTCTCGACGGTTATTTTGTTAAATCATCTAATAGCTCATAGTATCGAAGATTGCATTTTGTTCATCACCTCAATAAATAATTATGCATTGACGTGTGTTCAACATCTGGGTGGTTTTGTTTTTCGTTCATCGTATTACGCATATGAACATTGAGAAGACAATTGAATGGTATGATCTGTAGGATAAGCACGCTTGCCATCGAAGAAGAAGAGGAAGTATGTGGAACATCTCGATGAAGTGATATCTCATCAAGACTCAGGTGTATTATGAAATATTTCGATGTAAATGGTTCATACTGTTGATAGATATCAGAACTGCGGTAGCGGGAGATATTGAAAGGTTGCATACAATTAAGAATGTAATGATTGATTATCAATGAGTGATGTTAATGTGTGGTTTCTTCCGGTGATAATCGCTTTAGAATGTGATGGCATTCCATGTATATACTGAATGTCATAGAAATTAGAGTCTACCCTAGATGGCAAATGTTTATTCGGATGGAACGTAGTTCCCGAGAAAACAGCTGTGTGATCAGTGTTTTTCGTTTGGCATTCTCCGATACAATGAACCCAATTTTTCAAGTTGTGCTGATAAGTGTACAAGGTTGGAAGATAAAAGATTTTTTATTGTTGATCTAGATTCGACTTCATTGAACAAATTTCCCATTATACTAAGCACGCATCGTTCTTAGTTCAATAGCATGGGAAATAAAATGCAGCTTATTTTCACAGAATTTGCTAGCATGGTACGTCGTGGGTCTTAGTAATTTTGAAAGCTATTGAGGAATGTATGGTCTTTGCTGATAAATCGAGATTTGTTTTATTTTACAATTTTTCGTGTTAACTTAATCGAACAAAAAACGGTTCGAAGATAAAAAGAATAAACTGATCTTTCCACGACTTCACTCAATATAGAAAGGCAAAAAATAGCTACTTTCATACAACGGTTATTCTTGCTTGATTCACATTGAATCATGCCTTACTTATCTTGTACATTAGACAAATATTAGTAATGTTTTCATTCAAAGTTTTTCGTCGTTCATTACCCATAGTTGTTCGCAAGAGCACAATCTTCAAAATTGAAACTTCACTTGATCGACAAGAAATCATATTTCACCTGTCAGTGATAATCGTTGAGTAAAATCTAATTCTTTTACAATAAAAATAATTATTTCCGTATCAGACTTAATGAGTCCTATGTTTATATATACTTTCATATTAGACTAGTAGAATATCGATCAAACTCAATTCTCACTGCATACTACTTCGAGATCGTTTAACATCATTCATTAGGTCAATCATGTTCATCTCAGTTTTCTATTTAATCTGTTACTTATACTTACATTTCCTCGATTCTACACAATTTCAATTGCGATTACTCACATTCTGCATGTTCTACGATGTGTTCTGTTAATTCAACTACATTATTAAAGTACCCAGGTCGACGATTACGGACTTCGTATACGACTGTAAACGACCGTATACGCTCCCCACACGACCGTAAACGGTCGTATTTTAGCGTTTCACATGGTCCAGTATTACGGTCGTATATCGCCGTATCGTATACGGGCAAATACGATCGTATACGGAGAAATACGGTGGAAAACGGAAACCGTTTACGGATTTTGTATACGAGGACCGTAAACGATCGTTTTTCTCTCCGTATATCGTCGTATTTCCCCGTATACGACACGGAGATATACGATCGTAATACTGGACCATGTATTTTGCCGTATTCCTCCGTATACGGTCGTTTACGGTCGTGCTTGTTCGACCTGGGTAGCGGTCTAAGTGATATATTTCGCTGAGTAAACCATCGTTTTAATTTTTGTTTAATAGTGCATATTTGAGTTATCTTTTCATTACAATACCAATCAAATCAAAATTCTCAGACTTCTCTTAGTGATCCATAAAATAGTTTATTATGTGAACTTTTCTTCTGAGACATATTTATCTTCGTTTTCAATCGGTCAATCCAGAGAAACAAAAACATCAGCTAAAGATAGTAATAATTTCATGCACATTTTCGATAGATGTACATTGAACATCAACACTAACTCTAATGAATATGATGATCTACGATATATATATATTCAAGATTAACGAGAGCAAAATATTAACACGATTGGATTTCATGATTTAGTTAAGGTCGAAAATCAAAAAGATTGATTAAAAACGATTGATGAGAAAAATAATAAGAAGAACAGTTGTTTTATGAACACGGCAAATGAGACTTGGAATGTTTCGATGTTGCCCACTGTGTTAGTCCAGAGAGTATGAGAAATCATTAGACGTAGAAATGAGTTTATTAATAAAAAAAGAGCAAACATGGATGTCGATAAAAATTAGTAGAAAATTTCTATTTTCATCAATACAACATCGAACTTTATAGTAAAGTGGAACAAATGGTCAAAATAAGGAAGGTGTGCTTTTGAGGAAAGATATTAAACAAATAAGGAATCTATATAACACGTTGAAAGGTCTCTCACGTATAGAAACTAATACATTTGAGTGAGTTAAACTTTAATCCATTCTCAATGTATACATAGAAATATCTACTATACGAAATTCTATTGATTTTGCAACAGAAGAAAAATATATGGCTAATTATTTGACTAGTCAAATTTATGATTCGGTTGGAAAATATTTATATAGCAATTTTAAATGGCCGATTAAAGAATATTCAAACCTGTTTTTGTATTAGACGATAGTTTGCGAGTACTACTTTCGCATGCCGATATTTGTTGAAAACGGTATGGCATATTTATTATATTCATATTGATGAAAAGACAGAAAAAAGAGAGTGATCGTTTGCTGATGAAATCAACTCCCATGGAAGATTTTGATATTTTCTATGTCATACTCACAAACAAAGTGTATAGATGTTATTTATAACAGAGTAAAGCCTATAGCACTCGTTCCTCTTTGTTTGCAATGCGATTTAAATAGTCGATGAATACCACATACACATCAGATTTGGCTGTCGATGAGCATCGACTTATTAATACAAGAGTCTGATGGCTCATCGAGCTAGATTTCATTTTTTTCGATTAATCTTTTCAAGCGCTACGACATATTATGAAAATATGCAGAAAAAATACTCACATCTGTAGCAACAACTCGAAGAATGCTTGTCGCGAGACATGATTGTTTACTCTGTTTGTCTTTTATTTAGCAGGTTTCGACATGAAAAAAATTCGATTTGAGTAAAATTGATGCGATATCCTTGATGAATATAAAAATCTAAGTAGACCCAAGTGAGTTTACAATTTTTTCATGACGTTATTTTCTTGAGAAAATCATCTGGCATCTGCCTCAGTGAGCAGTAAGACGATGAATTTCATCAACACCACGTTTTATTATTTTTGAAATGTATTATTCGAATAGTTGATTTAAAGAAGGCACGTATCAGAGAAAATTTAGGTATCAATTTCTGAATTGTTTAACTGAGTTTTCAATTGCTTGCTGTTACTTTTTCTATTATTGTTTCTTGATTTTATTAATATCTGATGTTGATTTCTAGTCTCCTGTTATATGTTTCTGAATACTGAGTAAACTCGATGTTATTATTGTCGATTTTGTTAATATATGTTATGTTGTTCTGTTTTGCTCTAGAAACCATTAGTGTTGGAAAGTGTTCAGTCATCTTTCCTTTTTTTCTTTTGATACTTACACTCTGTAAAGTGTTCTCCTAAAAATTTACACATGCCGTTCAGGTTCAATATTAATATGATAATTGTGACGTATTTATAATTCTTTGTGAGAGAAAAAAGCTACAGCAATTTGAAATCATTTATTTTAGCATTCACAAAAGTTTAGATTTCCTGAAGAGTAATCTCATTTAATCCATTTCGTTCCGAATTCTTCCTATTGCCGAGAACCTTGAATTTAGAAGCCGGCAATAAAATCACTTCATTTTCATCAGGAATCATTGAAAAAGCTGATATGTTTCTTGCTGAATATGCTATGATTGTAAATATATTACCACCTTGTTCTTCATCATCTAAGTCTACTGCAAAATTCATACATGTTTCATAATCCGTAGACATTGATGTGATGCTCCACTAAGATAGAATGATCAACAAATTGACTTTTTACGATATGACTTAATAAGATAGAACCGGTGTTTTTCCGATGTCGATTATTTGACTACAGAAACATAGACACGCTTTCCGAAAATCCTAGGATACTGTTACAAGATGCTTGAGAATTTTGAAATCTCGCAGAATATTTTGTAAAAATACATACAGAAACAATTACAATGGGGGAAAGTATTTTTTGCAAGACATGACTGAATCCGTATTCCTGAATGTAACACATGTTCACTCATTTCATTAGCATTGAGATAAAGTTTTGTTCTACTCAACGAGAAAACCAAGCATTCTGTGGTGTTACTTACCCAAGTCACTGTCGAATGGACTGGATAAAGATGGGCTATGCTAGCGTCTACTCCACGACAATAAGTTCCATTCTTCGGAGGTAATTGTTTGATAGCAGCTTGAAAACGTTTCAAATAGGGAAACCATGGTTTAATCATCTCCAATTGTTCTGTACGAAGTGCTGTATTGACCAGAAGATGTAGTCCACAACCAAATGTATATGCTTTTATTGTAGCAGCATCTTCCCTTGACAATCCATCTTCATCACTGGAAGCATCCCAAGCATCTGAAGCACACTCCAATGCTATTTTTTTGTCGTCATCAGGTAGGTTATCAAAAGATTCCATGAGAGAAACCTTTGTAGATCTCATGTAAGCCGATCGCAGATTAGCAGCAGTAAGTGGAGCACAGGTTGTCTATAAATAATCATTAAATTCTTTTTCTTCTCTACTCTGAGTTAGAAATACATAAACGAATAATCAACGAAGATAGGATTCATTAACTAAAACTAACTAACAGCTCTTGATGTAGAATATGTTTCGATAGTTTTTATGCTATCTGCACTGATGAGTTATGTGGAGAGATACCAGCATTTTTCTAAATAATAAATCCTACTAAAAATTCCTGACTCCTACGGATTATTCTTGTGTGTCTTTTTTATTTACACTAACTAGATCAAGAAGAATAGAAGAACAATAGTTTAATTTCAGATATAAGTCTCTCATCTATGCTTGTGACTTACAATCAGAAATAACTCAAAACGTTGATCTGTGATGTTTTCAAGCAATATGCTACATTCTAATCAGAGCTCCGAGTGGGATGGGATGCGACGAGAAATTTGTTCCATGAGATTAATTTTCTTCATCCGTACCATCCCCTCTGATCCCATGGAATTCGAAAATCACCCCATCCCATCCAGGTAAATTCAGATTTCTGAAAAAGGAAATTACCGAAATTCCCAGTTTCCGTCAACGCGATATACATAGTACTGCAAGTGAAGTTTTCAGAGATATTGAAAATTTCAGATATTTCAGAAATTTCGGATATTAGATAAGTTTTTAGAAGCATCGAACACTTCAAAACCTGAACACATGGAATATCCGATATTGTTTTTTTGGAAGTCGAACCATTACTCATTCTTATCAGAAAGAACGCATGATGATGATCCGGGAATGGGTACATGATAGAAGAAAAATTCTCACTAGAAACTAAGAACGAAAGATGAGATTGATTCTCGCCAATGACTACCAACGTCATTTTTTTTTCCAAAAATATCATAATCGAAAAATCCATAGAATATTCCATGGGACGAATCTTTCATCCCATTCCACCCCATGGATCCAGGTTTCGTTCCAATGCGTCTGATGGGATATCGGAGCTCTGATTCTAATTATCTCAGCTGTGAATCCGAGGAATGAATGTACCGTACAAAAACTTGATCTACTAAAGATGTTCAGATATGTAATATTCTTTTTTCAATAGCAAGCTGACAGTTATCATCACTTTTCCAAAATTGATTCGTACCTATATAAAATACAGTCCACGAAGAATCGCAAACATTGAATTATAGCAGTTCTATTCGTCTCCTGAAATTAGGGTGCCACTGCTTTGGTGTCACTGCATAAATCTAAGTAGTGAAGAATTACGAAGAGCTCTGATGAACTAGATTTAAATCCATGAGAAACTGAACGGACCAACGAATATTAAAAATTCTGCATGCAAGATTGAATCATGATCTCGAGATTTACTAATCGATTGATGAAATCACTTAGCGGCAAAAGCAATCCAGTTGATCTTAGAGTATCTATGTCAATTGAAAAGGATAATATCTATATCACTACACTTTATCAATAATAAACACGGATCTTATACTAAGATCGATAAGTGTTTTCTAAATGTGACAATATGAACAGTTAAACTTTTGGGTTCTAACTCGATTCGTGTACAATGTTTTAAAATTTTTAAACTTCCTGCTAAACTTCCGCAAGACTGTGAAATCGTACGGAATTTAAAGCAAACACCTTTTCAGGTTCTCGAATTTTCAAGTAGAACTTGGAAACACTGGTAAAATGATTCCCGCATTCAGAACCTCGAAAGATGTTCTGTGAAAAATTGTTGCGAATAGCAGTTATATTGTTGGGTACTGATGGTGTTCATATCATACATTTCTTCACGAAATGTAAAATATTCAAATAAAAAGCCTAAATTATAAAGTATATGCTATCAGCAAGAAAAAAGATTTTAACGGTAAAAGTGACTTAAAACTTACCTTTTCTTGATTTATAACAACATTATTATTAAATACTAAAGGATGGTATTAGTAATACTTTATGCGCCCCCCCCCCCTGCACCCTCAAAAATCGATCTTGATCCAGAAACGTTCGAATTGCATGAAACTTACAGGATTGTGTTAGGCTTGGTATGGAAAGGTAATGGTTAAATTTTCAGCAATCTCTCATGGTGTTTGACTGAGATACGGACCTGACAAGGGTCCGAAATAGCAAATTTGGCAACCCGTATTTCTTGGTCCAGGTTCATGATATTTCTTTAACAGTTTTTTTTAGAAAGAGCGCATGTGAACATGGAGGGCAGTACAGAGTCATTTTTTTTAAATTCTTACTTTTTCAGCGGAAAACAGTAATCATGAGTTCAATGACATAAAAAAATCCTGGAAAGACAGGGGGGGGGGGTTAATAGAGATCCACTTTTATACACTCATAAAGAACGGTTTTTGTTAAAAAGGACACTGCACTGCCTTGCATCTTGACATGCTCTTTCAAACAAAAAAAAATGAATACATCGTATGAAGCTGGACTGAGAAATTTGGGATGCTCTTTTCGGAAAGTGCAAACTGAGAATAACCGAAGAAGATTTTTTTGAAGAATTTTTTCCAAATTTGAGAATTTTTGAGGAAAATTCAGTTTTTTTAGGAGGGCTTCCAGAAATCCTCAAAGTGTCCGAGGAAATTGAGCTTTTGGGTAAAAACCTGCATTTATTCTGATAGAGCAAAAAACGCGCTAACTTTTGATGCATTTATCTCAATTTCGAAATTTAAAAAAAAACTACAGCTTTATGAGAGAAATTACAAAAAAACGAGATTTGGTGTGAAAACCAACACGAATTCTGAATCGATAGTATACAGAATTACAACTACTAATTTTTTCTATCAAAAATTAGATGCAACAATTTAAATTTCTTCACTAGATTGAAAATTATGTTACAGAGTGAATAAAAACATTTCAGTATCTACCGATGCAATTATGATTAATATATATTTTACCACATGACTGCCCATTTCGAATGAATCTTTACAAGAACTCAGCGATACTATCCCTGTCGTATCAAGTTCCTTCGTTTATTATGATACGCATGTGTTATCATGAAATCCGATCATTTTTTAATGCAAACACTTATCCTAGTAGTTTTTTTTCTTCTTCAATGGTACATTCTAATATGCTTACCTTATTACAAGTGAGATCCTATCAAATCAAATGTTCTGAATGTCAACAAACAATGTGCGTTACCTGAATAGTAAACCAACCCAAAAACAATAAGCAAATCATAAACATTGTTCAAGCAACAGTCGACTATGATCAATCAAAGAAAAAACGTATTGAGTTCGTTTTCCAGCAAACCTAAATGAGGAACAACGGACCTAAATATATTTTCATGTTATATTACAACGTAGTATTGAATATTCATTTCTTCATATAAACCATATATCACTTCATTTTCGTTGCATTCCCAATTTTTATGAGATCCGATTTCATCGATACACTTCCCAGCATAGATTTGTCAACTCATTTATCTCATCAATCTCAATGGACACAATGAAATATACAACGAAGTCACTAAACTGTTTGTAATCGTGCACGGGAAATATGAATGATAAATCTCTCTACTGAACAGACTCCATGAACTAACCGCACTGCTATGTAGAATACACGACTATAATCTCGCAATGCATCTCAAAACTACTGTTGAAACGAGCACACTCAACACCAAGAACGAAGATTTCATTTCAAAGATGGTATAGAACTTTACGGTAGGTTAGTTACCGATTCGAACTTTACATTCTATTCGAAGANCACTTTACTATTCAAGCAATCGTTTTCCATCGACATTCTGATGAGCACAAGAATACTTTCACTCGAGACTATCTTCATCCGAGAATTATCTTACAGAGAAGTATATGGCATCTTCAGTCACTTACCAGTGAATACCGATCAATTGTTGTCACACAATAAAAGATTCGATTTCGTCAATCCCTCGTTGTAATCGATTAGCATAAAATAATAAATAATCAAAACGAAACTATCTCGGAAATAATTTAATGAAAAAGCAAACGTAATAAATTACCGCTCTTGATAGGCGCACTTTGAAATTGATATATACAATGATTTTTCTACACAGAACTATTCTTGTATCAGCTAATATATTTTGTTGAATGATTTCGAAATCCATCAACATTTGAATATGTTTGTGATAAAGATATTGAATGAAAGATTTATTTGATGCATAGAATACAAAATGAGCCGTCATCGTTTTGAGAGCTGCCGGTACTGGATATTATCAGTGTCTGTCTGATGTTACTCGTGTTATGAGAGATCAGTAGATGAGTAATATATTGATACGGTACGTATGTGCCAAAGACGTACGTTATGTGATATGTTTGAGGTTCTTTGGAATTCGTTCGGCAGTGGTTTATTGCTTATTTTTTCGACAGGCACATCTCATGAGATACAAACATGTTCTGTCCCATTCCATCCGTCCCGTGTGACAAGAGGATTTCACACATGAAGTATTTCTTTATGAAGAACATTAAAATTATTTTAATAAAGATGTCGTACTTATCTTTTAGTGAAAACAAACCAACTAGAAATGATGTGGCTAATTAAGTAATTCAAACATTCGGATACAAAAGAACAAGAATAGTAATGAGAGAGCGACTAGAGAAAGGACATAGTTTGATCGATTTTAATAGTAACAAATGATTTGATTCTGTTTATTATTTTCAGGAGATTCATCCCAACAACAGGATTCGATCAGATTTTATGGTGAATTTCTGTAAAACCAACGGAATCTTGGTTTCGGAACGGCATTTAAATGCTTAGGATTGGAATCCGACGACATCCGCTATAAGGTTATGACAGACCTCTGATAACGTCATCAGGTTTTAATTGGCACCCAAATAATAAATCACTATTTTCCAATCAGATCCATTACTCATTCCTCAACCAGGATTCTGTCGGTTGATCAGATTCGTTCAGATTCAGCATCGGATTCAATTACTTAGGCTATTACTACTATAATGTTTGTGAATAATTCATTTTCTATTTTTGGAAGTGAATCTCATCCATCTGTATCAATAAACTTGACCCTGTCTTTGTCTTCTTCTATCATTACGTTATCTTCATTTCCTGCTTCTAACTCTGCATTAGTTGAAAGCCAGCGCTCATTAATGGAGGGAGAGCATGTTCCACGAGACAACTTGTCTAATAGAGATATTGACTTAAAATCTAGAATGGATTTCTACAACTTTTTTGCTTAATCAGCTGAGTGTCTTCTATTCGTGCAAGTAGGAACCGGTATGTAGGACCTCATAAGTATACTAATCACATATAATGTATTGATTTCGAGACGAATCAAACTCCGAATCTAAGGTATTATAATCTTGACAAAACCCTCATAAATACAAAAGTGAATTCATCGGCATCCTTACAATCAGAGTTTGATCAATTCAGTTGGAAATTTTAATATTTTCTTTTCTATTACAGGATTGCATTTTCATATGTTTAAACAATAGAAAGTAATAGATACTCCTCTCCAGCGTATCTTTTTATCATGGAATATTTGTTACTTGCGACGATTTTTCATAGCTTTCTAGTGATAAGAGCCACTAGACTTTTTCTTTACTATACTGTTGTATGTCAGTCGGTTTCTCTAGATCTTTGCAAATTGTTTTGAAATTAATTAATTTAGGATCTATGTATAATCCAACAGAATCTTGTGTATACGCATTAGCTCGTTTTCAGTAGAAGGTTAATAAACTATTTCTGTTCAACATTCATTTAAACTGAGGATTCTTTATAACCAAGTATCTTATTCGTAAAATCAATAGCTGTTAAGTAGAATGTTAAAAATATAAGCGCTTATCAAATTTCTCGAAATTCACAAAAAAACAACTGTTGGTATCATTATTTAAACTTCTGAAAAATAGGTTTAAAAGTTTCTTATGACAACAAATAGAAAATAGTTAGCAACGAACATATCTGTTTTGAAGAAGAAAGACAAACAAGGAGGATATTATGAAGTTTATTAGTCAGCGTTTCTATAAAGTATTTGCTCAAAACATGCTAATGACAAAAAAAACTCAGACTATTTTTTATTAAACAAGAAAAAAAACCCGATACGATAAGAAAATTTCCCAGCTGATGCGATGGAACATAAAGGAACTGAGCCATTTCATCCCATTATGAGCTCCTTTTAAAACTTTATTAACAAGATACCGGCTGATCAGGCATCTTAAGAGATCAGACTCTTTCAAAACCATGTCATCGATCAAAATCATAATACTTTTGAACAGTTTCCCAGGCCATAGAAACTATGTAATTAGATAGTCAAGATTTTTGCTAAAGAAATTATTCAACAAGATGTTTTTATGAATAGAATGTCAGCCCTGTAATTTGATCGAGTTACGAGATATACGTATCCACAACGTCTAGAAATGACCGTTCCATTGTTTAACTGGCAGCAATGATCAATTTATTCATATTTGATTCATCTGACCATATGTTTATACGATAAGGGGATCAACTTAAAATGTATGTACGTTAGACGTCTCGAGTTCAATCAAATTATTGTTATTGAGAAATACATGTAGACATACATAGTCATAAAAAGAGTAGTTTTTCGCAATTAGGTGCTCAAAATATAGAGACATCTTAACAACCTAACGCATTTTTTCAAATAATTTGTACCATCATCCTTGAATTAGTTTCCTATACATATGAAAGAGAGCAGTGTCTAACAGTATCGATTGAACGGAAGATCAGTCTTTACTTATGTGGGATAACTTTTATATCTATTGGTTCAGTCACATATTTTACACAGATAGAATGAACGTTAAGAAAGTAGATTTAGCTGGCATTGTACAGATAGAATTCTTATTTCTCTTACATTAAGTCCATTTCACTCGATAAAAAAATGTACTCGAGGCAGAAAGAAGTGATAAAAAGCATTAAAAACTCTTTCCAATCGAATGAAATTTTTCACTAGCATTGACTCATCGTACTCGTATTACATCAATGCTATTTATTTTGAATTTTTCGATTGAAAAAACTTGTATCCTCTGTATCTCCAATGTATCGTGCGTATCGTACGGATCAGGTGGATCACCATTGTTTCCTCTGGATCGTGTGAATTGTCACCATATCCCGAATAGACGGAATTCGCTTTTCTTATCACTGAGTAAACCATCGTTTTAATTTTTGTTTAATAGTGCATATTTGAGTTATCTTTTCATTACAATACCAATGAAATCCAAATTATCAGACTTCTCTTAGTGATCCATAAAATAGTTTATTACGTGAACTTTTCTTCTGAGACATATTTATCTTCGTTTTCAATCGGTCAATCCAGAGAAACAAAAACATCAGCTAAAGATAATGTTAGTAATAATTTCATGCACTTTTTTTCAAGATTAACGAGAGCAAAATATTAACACGATTGGATTTCATGATTTAGTTAACCCTTTCCGACCGGATGTTGCCATTTGGCAACATTTAGGCAATATTTCTAGAATGGTTTGCTTATAGTAGAGATGTAAAATTTTTTAACGATTCCATAATTACTGCAAGACACTTTATGATACACTCACGATTTCCAATATGAAAAGGAACTTTCCGTTGAGAATATGGCCGAATCTATCAACAATATCCCATAGAAGGTATTCAACCGTAAAAATCATTTTCTTGCAGATTAACTGAGTGAATACTAGAAGTCATTAGCTATAAACTTTGCTGTTTAGATCTATTGCATATTACATTACTAAAAAGGATTGTTCAGTAGATCCGAACAATAAACATGATAGATGTTACCATTTGGCAACAGCCGGTCGTAACAGGTCAAAAAATTGAAAATTTTGTTTTTCGATTTCGATAATTAAAATGCACTACTCAATGTCTTTTCGTTTGCTCAAAACGTTTTTAGATGAAAATACGCCTCAAACATATCTAGAATGCTTTCCATGCCGTTTTTCAAATTTAAATCTAGCATTTTCTGACAAAATTCAAGTTGTTTAGTCTTTGGAGTATAATAAACGAACAAGAATGGGTTCGTTGTAGGTTGAATGCAGACGCTTGTGTAGATCTTTCATTTATGTACACATACATTCGTATTCAAACTAATTATTGTTTTCTGTGTTCTTTTTGGAGAAGTGCAAGTGTGGTACACTGGAGGTTTGTACCAAAAAACGAAATTTTAATTTTTAAAAAGCTCCATGGAGCCACACTATCTATGTTCGAGTAATTCTTTTCATGTTTAGGTGTTTTTAATAAACGAAGAGGTACTGAATAATGCATTTTTATAATCGAAATCGAAAAAAACTTGTCAACCGAGTTGACCCGTTATGGCCGGGTGTTGCCAAATGACAACATGTAGCCATTGGATAGAAAAAAAAATTTTTATTCTGAAAACTATCTTTTTGGTATCACTATGGTAGAGCAACAAAAAATATGCAAGACAATACTTTCTTGCTGTCTGCCTTCTGGGAGCCGGCTGGAAAGGGTTAAGGTCGAAAATCAAAAAGATTGATTAAAAGCGATTGATGAGAAAAATAAGAAGAAGAACAGTTGTTTTATGAACACGGCAAATGAGACTTGGAATGTTTCAATGTTGCCCATTGTGTTAGTCCAGAAAGTATGAGAAATCATTAGATGTAGAAATGAGTTTATTAATAAAAAAACACACACATGGATGTCGATAAAAATTAGTAGATAAATTACTCTAGTCATCATAGGATAATATCAGGCTGATTGGGAAGGTATTTAAGAATATAATTTCACTCATAAATGCTATGATTTTGAATTTATCATAGATCGATGAAATTTCTAAAAGTTAGTCGCAAAGAAATTTTTGAGGAGCGTCACTTACGCCAATCGACATACTTTTCAAAGTGTTGTCAAAAAATATGCGAAGTATATTTCAGAACTAAATCAGTGTCGTATTGAATGCCAATCGTCAATTGAGGTTGGCATTCCTGCCTGTGTACGCTTCATTTAAATTGTCATGCGCACCATACGAGGTTACAATGATAATGAGACAGCGATGACGTTCTGAGTCACTTTTATTTTTGCCGTTCATCCAATATGACCACATATGTTGAAATAAAGAGCAGAGATTGTAAGAAGTGCTAAATGTGAATTCTTATGAGACAACATTTTTGGAAATTTATTTTGCTGGGAGTTGAAACTATCATCTTAATGTTTTGCATCGAGATGGAGATATTCGAATTTTGTCTTATGAAAATATAGACGTTCAGTTTCATTTTATTTACTTTTTAGTTCTTTTTTTTTCAAACCAATATAATAATTGCAAATGAAGATTGGAACTAGGATCATATAAAGGAACGTAGCAATTTTAATATATAATTTCATTTTAGCTGGTGATATTTTACCTGTTAAGTAATTCTTAACTCTAGAAAGCGCGTTGTTCTGTATGGGCCATATTCACCGCATCCATGAAGCAACAGGGCGTCATCGATGTAATGAATTATGATGATCGATACTTTCACTTGAAGAAAGAAATGCTCTATTTCAGTTACCAATCTAGCTACATATCTAGTTGCTAGTCTGTTCCACCTACATATTCATAGTTAGATGTTTGGTCAACATGGAAAGACGTTTGTAATATCTGGAACAACTTACAGCCTAGCAAAATTTAGACTTTAAAAGTTTTCTGATAGCATACACTTTATTAGAAATCACTATTATTGATAAGATATTCGATTTCCTCGATATTCATTTACATGAAGTTCCTAGATGAATAATCGAGAAAAATGCATGAAAACAGGTCGATTAATAAAATTTAATTGACCCGGCGAGAGAACGGAACTGGAAAATTCTTTAGTTGCTGATAAATAAATTGCCTGGAAAATTTTTGAGAAACTCCTCGTCAATGTAACTCCAAAGCTTCGATGGAAGCTTTGTTCATTATGAAGTTGCATGAATATCTTATATATGCAAGCTATTTTGTGAAATAAATATTTTCGAATTCCCATACCGTAAGCTTCCACAACGATATTGTTCTTATAGTGAAAGAAACAATGTTCAATCGAATGGAACGAGAGAAAAAATACTTGTATCGATGAAAAAAGAAAATTTGTAAGGTTGTTCCAACAAAACTTCTTGTTGCAATGAAAGTAGTACTTTCTCCTTTTTTCATTAAACCTCTCAACATGCTTGACAAGTTTATCCAGATAAGCTTAAAAATGTGTATACGAAATAGTCTTTTGACATAGAAACTTGTCTGTAGCTAGGATTGTATCTTACATTGGTCTTCGAACACATTTTTAGATGTGACTTCAAACCTCACGGTTATGAACTTTTCTTTAGAATTGGAACATATGTCACATCGGTAGTAATAACAAAAATTGAATGGTAAAGCTTTAGTCGATTCTATTTGTTTAATATTTGTCTTCTATAGTTTATTTTACTTTGAATGTTAATTGATGCTTCATAGATCTTGAAATGGAGAAAGATAATTAATAAAGCCATGTATCTTCTCAAAGGAAAAAGAGAGAAGATCGTTTTGAAAAATTTCGATGTCATTTGTAAATCTCTAAAGATAAATAGATTAACGAGAGTGACAAGCATCTTCATTGGATAGATTTTTTAGATCGTTCAAACAAAAACAAACGATGCAAACAAGCACGCGAAACAATCATAGACACAATCAAATGAGGAGTCGTTAACTTTCATGAACAAATTTTCAGTTGTTTTGATTATCGATCCTAGAGCATCGTATTAAGTAACGATGATCTTGATTTGGTTGTCAACTTTTAGAATCCGTTAAGTATACACGGTTTTTGTTAGTCGTTATTTCTCCATTTTTATTATTGGAATAGTTAATATCAGGAAAGATTCAACCAACTGTCTAGTTTCCAAATAACTCTTCAGTTGTTTAATTTCGTAATTCAAATTCAACGGCTGATGTGTTTTACGTTGTAAAGTGTAAGCAAAGTCAATTTTAAATTCGGTTTATTGATCATCAAAATCGAAGTTGATTTCTTCGAGAGTGATTTCATGCAAATCTTCATATATTGAATGCAACTGGTTATCAAGAACTTTGAATCTCGTCGCAGGTAATAAAAGTGATTCCTCTTCAAATGGGATGGAAGAGAAATCTGATATTTTTCTTGCTGTTGACGCTTTGATCCAAAATAAATTGCCAAGTGAATAGTCCATGGAAAATTGCTGTGCAAAATTGAGACATGTATAATTTCTTGTCGATAGTGATGAGACTCCCCACTATTAAGAAAACAAGACAAAACATGAACTAGATTAATATGTACCTATACGTAAAACCAATCATCCTGTGACTTTCTGCGCTTATCATTCGACCTGCTGACCCATAATGGTACTCTTAGTTGATAAATATCAATGTCTGGCATGTAATTTAATATAAAGTACTAGTAGCCTTAGGAATGCTTTGACGAGCGAATCGGGTACGCAGCATTGAACTGGACAATAATCCGAAAATACATTGCAATCTATACATCTTTGTGTGCTCGTCTTTCATATTTTGTCAAATGAAGATACTATTCCACAAAGGTCTGATTGAAATAAAAATTTTCGATTGCATTACTTACCCAAGTAACAATAGAACCGACTTGATAAAGATGACTTATTCTGCCAGTAACTCCACGACAGAAAAGTCCATTCGTTGGAGGTAACTTGCTGAGAGCAATGTGAAGAAGTCTTAAATAAGGAAACCATGGTTCGATTTCTTTGAAATTTTCAGTACGAAGTGCTGCATTGAGCGAAGAGCATAGTCCAGAACCGAAGGTGTAGGATTTGATTGCAGCAACTTCTTCTTTTGATAATCCATTTAGATCTGTAGATTGACGGAAGGATTCTGTGGCACAAAACAAAATCTCTTCTCTTTCCCCTTCGGGTAGATTTTCAAATGCATCCAGCAGAGATACATTCGCCATGTTCATATAGATCGACCGAAGATTCGCAGCACTAAGTAACACAGCCACTGTCTATGAATAAAAAAGAATCTGTTTTTTCTGCAGCACTCAAAGCTCCAACCAATTACGTAGTTCTTGATTTCCACAATGTTGAAAACGTGCTAATATATTTTCGATTTATTAACTATGAATTTAATAAATCTTATGCTTTTTTACCGGAAACCTCAAATCAAAATCTCTCGCAGGTTCGAAGCATATCTTTCTATTTTTCAGAATTTATAGTGCAAGAAAAAAATAAAGAATGTAATTACTTAATTGCTAAGGTGTATCTTTAAAAAGTAACTCCAACTGAGTTCATGCGGTATTTAACGAGCTACACTGTTGCCATTCTATTTTATGACTTTTGAATTTCTATCGCGAAAGAAATCAAATACAGAAGTTGTCTTATCTAGTGTGAAATACTCTCAGTTTTATGAGATCCAGCATTTTCGGCTACTGTCACAGCTTATTGAGACATCTCTGTTAAGAATTAATAAGAAATGACTTCGGTGACTCTTCAATCAACTTATGAAGATGTATTGACGCTTTGATAGAGTTGACTGCCGATGGAAATTTTCAGAGTGCACTGTAAATATATGGGTAAAGTTCAGCAACTAATACTGACTTGTCTCAAAATCTATTTGAGACGATTGCCAACGACAACAAGAACAAGTAACACACACACTGTGTATTGTCGGATCCTAAAATTCTTCACATATAATTACATATCACATCTGAATCCATGAAGAATATTTTCAATAATTGCGAAAATTTTCCAAATTATGTTTTCTCAGTAAAAAATAGCTCGTACGTACAAGACACTTTCTGTTTCAAATAAATTTTCGTCGTCTCTAAATTTAAAATCATAACTAAGTTAAGACTGTACCAAAAGGAAAAGACAAAATATGATAACAGGATGAGCAACCACTTTATATTTTCCGATTACCTTCATTTTTCAAATCAAACGTTCCCACCAGGCAACAAAGTGCCCTATTAAACCCATCGCCTGGAAAGTCGTCCAAGATCTTCATCAAATGTGAATGCAAAAGACGGGAATACTTTAATCACACTCTACTACTGGACATATTCTTCATAAATTATTTCTCTATTTTAATTTCTCATATTGGAAAAACAGCAAACGCACTAAACGAAAAAACAAACATGTGATTGATTCATTAACTGATATCTCTTGTTTAGGTTCATTGCAGAAATAGCTAAATCCAATAACTATAAGCTGAAAAACAGTTTCTAAACATCTACTCTGAAATTACTATCTTGAATTCACCTAACACCAAGTGAGATCCTATCAAATCAAATTTTCTAAATTTCAACAAACAATGTGCGTTACCTGAATAGTAAACCAACCCAAAAACAATAAGCAAATCATAAACATTGTTCAAGCAACAGTCGACTATGATCAATCAAAGAAGAAACGTATTGAGTTCGTTTTCCAACAAACCTAAATGAGAAACAACGGACCTAAATATATTTTCATGTTATATTACAACGTAGTATTCAATATTCATTTCTTCATATAAACCATATATCACTTCATTTTCGTTGCATTCCCAATTT